>CAODLS011933477.1:0-21299 GCA_948243855.1 Flueggea neowawraea
AAGCCAGTGCTACACATGTATAAGCAAAATACCAGAAATGATCAACAAACTCTGCGGGAAAGTCATAGCTGCAAGGGTCCAACTCAATGGGTGCTATATAAAGTATGAGATTGTAGGGTTTAAGCAAACTTCAGGGACCGAGTTGCTGTACAAGGTATGCGGGTCGACTCGGGCGAGTGGGAGTGGGTTTGAGGAGAGAGATGCGGCTTTTGACATGGTGGTGAATGGGATTAACAATGGGTCGTTTTACGCAGGGAGTTACCAGCAAGTTTATGTGTTGGGTCAGTGTGAAGGTGATCTTTCAAGTGGGGATTGTGGGGGCTGTGTGAAGAGTAGTTTTCAGAAAGTTAAAAGTGAGTGTGGTGACTCCATTTCTGGACAGATTTATCTCAACAAATGCTATATCAGTTTTAGCTATTACCCTAATGGAGTTTCCAACATTCCTTCATCATCAGGTAATTGCTTTAATATTTTTTTCTAATTTTAACATATAAACTCTTCATTCAAGTAAACTATTTGCTCAATAAATATGTGTTTAAGTAGTATAAGAGTCGTTTTCAGTCTTAATATATCGGGTTTGATTTTGAGAGAAACCATTAATTTGAACATTTCTTAACTAGCAGTTGAATGTTGATGCTTCCAAGCTAAACAGAGTAAAATAATTTTTTTTGGGTAGTGTAGAATCATGCTTATGTATGAATGAGACATGTTCTTTTGTTTTTTTTTTCTGTTGAGTGCTTAAATGGTCAAAGGTGGTGTGTCTTTAGTAGTTTCTGGTTCAGGGTCTTTATGTTTCCATTGCTTTCAGAAATGAAAGAAATATGGCTTTGTTCAAACAAGAAGTTGATTGTTTTGTTGACTTGTTTATAGTTCTAATCAATTCCATAGGAATCACTGTACCTAATGCATTGAAAATTTAAAGTAATTTATTGTGACGGCATTAATGGGGTTTTGAATAGGAGTAGGGACGAAACAACACACACAAAGGACAGTGGCCATAGCAGTGGGAGGGGTAGCAGCAGTTGGGTTCTTAATTGTGTGTCTGTTGTTCCTCAAGTCTGTGTTGAAGAAACGCCGTGGCAAGCCTCAAGGTTACTATTGACTGTTAACAAAGTTAGTTGCCCTAGTAAATCCTTTTTCTTGTTAGAAAGAACGGTTCAGAGGATTTTCTTTGGGAGATTCGTATGGTTTTTGTGCAGATTACTTCAGAGATGCAAATGTTAGTAGTGGTGGTGGGTCTAAATTTTTTTAGAGAAAAGGAAGCAAGTTGGGGGGAATTTTGGTTTGGGGTTTTTTAGAAGGGTTTATTCAATGTCCCCACATATACATACATTTCTAACTTTAGTTGTCACTTATCAATGTAAACCCACAGATAGCAGCCTCAATATTTGGATCATACAAAATCCTTTCTTTCTTGTTTTCTTTCTTTTTTTTTTATAAAATAATGGACTCTTTGTTGATAATAGAATATAACAACATATAATATTTTATTAAAAGATGTATTAATTTTTTTATTTTTTATTATTTATTTATTATTAATTATTACAAAATATTATATGATATATGTTATATATTTCAGTATCAAAATAATCTAATATAATAATAACCAACTGTCTTTAACTTATTAATGATATGCAATTCATGTATTAGCAACAAAGTGAGGCAAAAAAATGTTGGTTTGAAGATGGGTAATGGAATTTTAGCTTTTGATCCATTTTTATCAATCAGATATCATAAAAAAGGCCACGTGTGTGGTTGATTAATGTGTGCTTTTGTTCTATATTATCCAAGTCAAACCACGTGTAGTATCCAATTAATCCTAGTTTCATGTGTTGGAAATTATATATTGGTTGAGTTGTCTTCTGCAAAATCACTAATCCCACTCATGCTGGTTTCACAAAGATCAACCCATCTTTTCTGTACTGTACTTGCACCAATCCGGCCTAAACCCGCTTGATTCGGTCCCCAAAATTTTATGTGGTATTGAGTTTATTTGTTTAAGATGGATTTGGTAAAAGTAGATTCTACGGTAAAAAATGAAAAAGTATAAATAATTCAAGTTTTTTTTGCAAGGTGCAAATTGTAAATTGACTTTATACAAAATCAATATACAATGAACACTTGGTATGTAATAATGGGTTCGTTTGGTACTTTTTATATTTAACATTTTATGTATTTAATATTTTGTTAAAAGATAAAAAAAAATTATTTTTTATAATATAATTATTATTAATTATTATAAAAATTATCTAAAATACAAAACATGCTATTTTACAAGTTCAATGTATATGTTTTGTAATTCTAGCAAAACAAAAAAAAAAGTATATATGTTCTGTAATTGTAGTCAAATCGTAATTGCTTGCAACGGACAATGGGGTCCTTGTCTCTCAAGTCACTTTCCCTTGTGATCTCGTTGCCCATTGGTGGTAGAGTAGAGATAATATATTTATCTAGTCATAGCTTCTTCTTTTTTTATGAAATAAGTCAGCTTAAGCAGATGTAACCTCACATTTAAAAACATTTTAATTTTAATAACTCTATATTCTTCGGTTATTAGAGGAATTGAATCTTGAATATCGAAATTCATAATGCACATGCTTAACCACATGTAATAACCACAAATGACAAAGTAACTTTATACATAATTCTACAAGCAACTTCTTGTTGAATATACAACATTCCACGGATTCATTCGAAATGCCAAATGTGTTTCTGTAGCAGTCGAGACCAATGCTCACTTATAAGTATTGTCCTCTCTCAAACTACTGAAATGTCTCTTCAAAGATAAAATTGTGAGAGCTTAGGAATTCAGTGTGAACAATACCTTAATAGATTAGACTAACGCACGATCGTAAAGAGATATGGTTCTCAATAATTGTGATTGCTTCGTGTTCAATATCCTATCATTCTTAATGGCTAAGAAATAAAATTGAAGGCTGCTTCACACAAAAAAACTCGCATGACCCAATTGTATGGATTAAATTATTTTTTAAAAAAGGAAGAAAACTTGTTTTGTTAATTTTTCGTTCTTCTTCTTTTCTGAAAGAGAGAAAAGTACAAACCAAAAACTATGTCAGTCATTGTCCACAAAGCACAATATCAAAGCAGCGCTTTGGCAAGACTGCACTGCAAAGAGAAGAGCACAAGAAGTCTCCACTCCGCAATAGTTTGCCCAAAAAAGGAATCCACAGCAACATGAATTGGACCAAGTTTTCTCATTTCCTAAAGTTGACGTGACATTAAGCTATATTAATATTACAACTCAAATCAATAATATTCTCATTCTTTTATAGGTTTTACTTGGGGACTCTGAACTCAAGCAGAATTTCTAAACACACACTTACATGCATCAATACTCTATTTCAACTATCACTTTCTATAAAAAGAGTAGATGATCACTTTAAGAATTCGAGCATTAACTATCGTCCCTACACACTACATCGCCCTTTCTCTCTGCCGCCCTTTCCTTCCTCACTTTTTTTCCTGCTCAATCCCGTTGTTTATTTGAACTCGTTTGCCGCCCAGTCCCTTCGCTACCGGAGAGTTCAATTCTGTCTTCCTCTCTTTCGTCAAAGTTAACTGTTGATGAATCGATTTTGGATCATTCTAGGTTTGTTGTTTAATCGATTTTTGAGTGTGTTAAATAGATTTTTGGTTCTATTATTAACTTTATTGCCTTTCACTAAAGGGTAGTGATGTTGTTCAATGAAGGAGGGTTTTCTTTTTTCTTTTTAACTTGAGATGGAGAATCAAATTATAAGTGATGTTAACAAAATAATTAGATCATGAGGCATTTTGAAGTTGTGGTTTTCCGGAAATAGCGAATACAAACAACTTCCAATTTCTTACCACAACCATTACAAGAAATAATCAACAATTGAAAATTAATATAAAAAGCAAACATTATGTATTGGGTATGATTCCAGTAATTGATTGTTGAATTTTTCTTTTAATGATTCTGGTTTTAGATTATTGATTTGTTGAGTCAGGGAGAGATTGGCGAGGTTGCCATTGTTGAGCATGGCTTTGTGTCTGTGCAATGGTGTTTGTAGTGATGGTGGAGGGGTTTGGTTTGTTTGTTGGTCTGGTAATTTTGTTGTTTTTAATGGTATTTCTGGTTTGGTTAGAGTAAAAGATATGGGGTGTGATGATAGGTTGATTAGACGGTAAACCACATTAGTAGCCACCACAAATCTACACACGTAGGCATGTTTTTTGTCTACATTTCACATTTAAAGGCCACATCAGACGTGTGAATACTCTCTCTCCTAGTCATCCACGTAGCTGTTTCGAGTCCTTATGTTTTTTAACAAGTTTAAAGAATATTATTTAAATACCCCGAATAATTAAGAGGGCAAGAACGAATAAAGAGGGCAAGAAAGAATATTAAAACAAGCTCAGGAGACTCCGAAGTAGCCGCGTAGTGAAAATATGATGTCTTCAACAAGAAGTTGTGAGTTTAAATTCGTTCGAGTTCACTCTCACAATGTTGAGTTGATTAAACCTCTACTATTTGCCCTCGCTGAGGTGCTACGGTGACTACACTAGTGCACGAGCCTAAGTCAGCTTTCAGTGTCCGCTATGGCTCTCGACAACATTTTGTAGCGGGAAAATTTATCCGTCTGCATAATCACGCCCAATAAGAGTACGCTATCTACTAGTCGCTCCCGACTCTTCTTTTCAATTTCTTTTATCGTAAAAAAAAAACAAGCTCAGGGGGCTATATGGATTAAGCCGTATTAAAGATATCAACAATTTTTCTTTTATTGACCATCAACATGCACGTACATGCTTCTGCAAAAGATAGGCGACCAAAATCTTTCAAGTTTTCTAATAAAGAGAAAAAGAAGATTGCTGCCTAACAAAATGTCCCCAATGATAAAGGGCAGAAATAGCTGAAAGTGCTTCAACATTCAAAAAACACTGAATTAATAAAAAATTGATTAATACTACAAACAGACACAGGTTTTCCTCGTGACTTATTGTGCAGCATATTCTTTATTATTATTTTTTTCTTTTTTACAGAAACTCCATTTCTCACACTTTAACACATTTGTTTTCTCAGTCAAAATCAAACAATACCACATAGTAAACAACAAAGATTAATTATTTGCTTATATGCAGCAGACAATGGGAATAACAACTACCTTTTCCCTCTTTTCTTCAGCAATCTGTTTAACTTGAAATTATCTGGGAATTTTCTGAGGCATTATAATGGAATCTAACAAACAAGGAGAACAAAGGAAGGAATCAAATGTATTCCCTTAACTAGCAATATTGGAATCTAAGCAAAGACAGACCTAACCAAATACACTACATATCTTGGTTTTTGGGTGTTATCTTCAAATCCTTGGTTCATCCACAGTCATAGCCATTAATTGTTGCTTGTCATCAACATTGATGAAGGGATCCCCCTAACATTATGATTATTCCAATCTTTACAAACAGAGTCAATCCATAACTCATGCAAATAATTATCTGACCAACAAGACTGTATTCAGGAATAAAAGAAGAAGGCCTTAAATCAGAGATGTTTTAGCTTTACGGTTCACCAAATCAAAGACAAACATTAAGGAACATACAGCATCAGTGCATCTTCACCAGAACAGAGAAAACAAAGAGCACCCAGAAACATAAAAGAAAAAACCTTTGCGACAGATAATAGGCTTTCACTAACTCTGCTTACACATATTTAATGTCACTTGTTCAATAACTTTTAACTTTAATTCTTTCTCCATGCGAATCAATCAAGCCTCACTATCAATGCAAAAAAGAAAGAAAAAAAAACAGTGATTAGACGAACAGGCAACTAATTCTAATTTCAAGAATTAAGATAGTGTAAATCACATCACCAGGTCTCTCAACAACACCATCTCATCAAATCCAACTCAGAGAAATAACAAGCTCCTTCCTCCTGAAGTTCCACGGAACAGACCCTACAACAATTCATGAGAAGATTGATATTCACATTACCAAACAATCGAACTGCAGGCCATCCAATTAGTAATTTTCCATCTACACGGCACTCTAAGGCGGTTCCACTATTATGAAATTCAAACCCCAAGCCTTCTAAGTTCTACCAAACTACATGAAAAGCTAGGGTTTCAATTTAAATCAACAGAAAAGATTCACTTCTCCTGTAATTTTTAGCTCAACAATAGAAGCTAGGATTACACTAATTCGCACTTAAATCCACAGAAAAATATCAATTCGCTATCGAGTTAAACCTATCATCGAACTGAAAAAACACATTGACACCCAAATCCACATAAACACAGAGATTAGCAACTAAATTAAGTTCAATCATCATGCGCTTGCATCCCAGTGGTAGTAGAATCAATGTGAAATTAAAAGAAATTACAACAAAGATATTAAAAGAAATTAAGCTCAGCATTTCAACGAAATTAAAAGTAACAAAGTACAACAATCAATTGTGCCTCAGACAAAACCCCAGATTGCCCAAAAGGGAATTTAAAACCATAACCTGAAATCTTAAATGGGTCGGACCCTACTTGGGAGGGCCACCAACTGGCGGGGCTCCGAGGAGGCTCTGTTGCTGGAGCTCAAGCTCGTTAAGCTGAGCCTCCCGGTCCATCTCGATGATAAGAGGGACAAAAAGGACCAAGAATGTGGTTCCCGCAATCCACACAGCCTTTCCGGTGCTTCGGAGGAGCTTCTTTGAGACGAAAACGGCGTCGCACGCCGCTTGCTTTCCTTTCGATACTATCTCCGAGTTGGTTGCTCGTGCCAAGATGGAGTCCGGTTCTGGCTTCCCGCCTCGCCGGTTCGAGAGGCTTCGTGACGACGACATAATTGGGTGGTGGTGGTGATATGTGTGGGGGAGTGGGGGCGAGAGTTGGAGGGTTCAGTAAAACCCTCTTCGTCTTCCTGTATTTATATGGGCTGAATTAATGTATAATGCTGATTTATAATATAATCTTTTATTTAGTTTCTTAATTTAAAAAAATTATTAAATTTTTATTTATACACAATATCAATCTAAAATAAATGTTTAACACTTAATTTTGATATTTTTTTCTTTCATTTTACATATAAATACTCGGTGTAAAGCCTATGATAAGAAGATTAGGTGATAAACATATATTTTGACATAACATTTAGTACAAACAGGAACTTAATAAGAAATTTTTTAAAATTGAAGAACTAAATAAAATATTAAAGTATAACTTAAAGACACTAAAGTAATTACTCCTTTATATGACGAATAAAACGACTAGCCGTTTGAGGTTGTATTTTCTCCTTCATACGAAGTTTAATTTATCAAAAAATGAAATATCTTAATAAAAAAAAATCAAAAAAATCCATTTTTTTAACTACTTTCTCAAATTAGGATACTAAGAGGCTATTTAGTTGAATTTTTTAAAAAAAAAAAATTAGAAAATGGAGATGAAAAAATAATAAATTTGTTAAAAAAAACTATTTGATTAGCAAACATTTTCTCTAAAATGTTTTCAATTTTTCTAAAATAGAAACAAAATAAAAAATAGAAAACTATTTTCTAAACTAAACATAGCTTAAGTGCTTGCTTGGTTGAGGATAAATGGGTGGAGAAAGTGAAACTTCTCAAAAAGTTTTGAACTTCTTTTATTTGATTGAATAAAGGAAGTTGAACTTCCCGAAAAAATAACAATTTGACTTCTCCTTGTTCTCGAGAAGTAACTTTATGAGAAAGTTAAGAAGTCCAACTTCCTTAGTAGCCAACAATGTATATTTACGAATATATTCTCAAAATGCTATTTATTTACAAATTTCTATTTGTTTCTAAATTTATTATATATAAAATATTTTTATTTAATTAAATAAATTGATTTTTGTCAAACTTTTAAAAAATTAGTCTTTATTATAGAATTATATGAATTATTAACTATAATTTTATTTCTCATCGGAAATATATTTTATGTAATAAAAATAATTTTTTCCTTTAGTTTTTTCTCATATTATTAATTTAAATTTATTTTTTAATTATTAATTTTGTAGAGTTTGATAACAAGGGTATTATAGACATTTGTAGCGAACTTCCCAGGAGGTGTGATCGCCAATTGTTGTGGATCATTTCCATCGACGATTGCGCTAGGCTCACTGAGGTATTGTTTGCTTTATGACCCTCACGGTTTTATTTTTGAAAAGACGTCTCAGTGTTTTGAGGGAGAAAAATGATTATAAGTGACTTTGACATTGATTATTAGGCTCCAATTGAGGCTAAGGGGCTTAGGAACATATATTTAGCTCGATGGCATTTTGCTCGAGTCTTCATAGATGACACCAATTGTCGTTGCCTTGAACAAGAATGAAGTCAAACGGTTGTCAATTTTTCACGTAAATCCTTCAAAACAATGAAAATCAGAGGTCGAGAGTTGATCCCCGATGTTACTGCGATGTTCAAGTTAGTAAAGTGTTTTTTGGCAGAGTTTTGACAAGTTATAAACTATATAAAGAGTACCTTTTTTCTGAGATAGAGGAGGTTGTTTATAGATGACATAAAGTAGTTTGTTGTAACTTCGAATGAGATTTTTACGTATGTTTTATTCATCGGGAGATGTTGACCTCATCTTTTCCCTGATCCTTTCATATTTGAATAAATCTTGATGAGAAAGTATTTGTTTATCTTTATGTTGAAGTTACATATTAACGTGTTTGAAGGATACTTCTAGAATGTGGGTCTTCCTCTTGTAGACTTGACTTTTAGATGTGGGCTTGTATGAGCTTTCGGTGCATTGGGCCTCAAAGGACTTGTTGGCTTAGTGGGTTTTGGCCCAAGATACGTAATCAACCAAACACAAAATATCAAATTTTTTGAGAAATTATTTTTCCAACCAAATATAATTATATATTTGACAGGTAGTAACTTCTCAAGAAATTATTTCTCGGGAAGTTGAACTAAAATATTTTGTTTTTTAGTAGCGTAGAATTTGTACATTTATCGCATAATTGATAAGTCATTAGTTTGCTTTGAATTAATTTAAGCAATTAATATGTGTTGTGATATGAAATGTATTGCTCAAGTGTCCAAAGTGGTTGAATTAAATTCGATAATTGTATAAATTTTCAATATGCTACTTATAAAAAAAAAATCAATGTGCTTGCTCTTACTCGAGAATTATCGTTCAATTAAAAATATATAAACGTTTCTAACCCGTCAAAGACCAATTAGTTTGATCTTATATGCCCATTCATTATACTAAAATTAAGGTATTTAAGGTAGATATACAAAAAGAAAGAATAATGACTAAAAGTTTTAATATATATATATATATTTACTTTTTTCATTTGAATCAAATTATTATAACCTAAGACAGTATGAATGAGTTGGCACGAAACTCTTTTAAGAGGTATCAGCAACTACCTTAAAACTGTTTTGCCTACCTTCAATTTATTTTTTATTAGTCGTGATCCGGTTATTTTTTATTAGTTAGTTTAATATATTTAAAGGAAAGATATTTATAATTTGAGAAAAAAAATCTGAAGTGACTCATTCTTCCTTGTAGAAAAAATAAAATTTGAACTACTATACTGAGCATTAACCCAATCACGTGAAAGGTGGTGCCATGCTTTTAGTTGAAGCCAAGGAATCAGAAACCAGACAATGTCACTTTTCTTTCATTCCAAACATGACTCCACCCAGGTGACCGTTTTCTTCATTTCCACTACTCACAAAATCAAACATAAATACTCCTATTTAATGCTATCTAGTTATCAAGAACAAACCCATTTGAATTTCAAAAGGAAAAGAACGAAAAGGGAAAAACCATAAAAAGAAGAAAAAAGAGTACATGATGTCTTACCCACTGTCGTCTACTTTGATCCTGTCATGTTTCTTTGCTTCTGGTTTATGTCACCTCTGATTACTGCTTTATGTGGGTTACCGTTATTTTAAAAAATTTCTCAAGTAATAAAAAGCAAGATTTTGTCTGATTGTCTCAACGTTTTCTTCGTCCTTTCACTCCTGTTTTTGTGAAGTTCCGAATTTTTGTTGGTGTTTGTTTTTGGAAGTTGAAGAACAAAAGTAAGCCTTTTTATGTTTGTAATTGTTAGTTTCATGGATTTTTCCATGATTGATAATGAGAAGTGTTTTAGCTAACATAGGAATTTGTTGTTTTTGGATTTTCAAGTGTACCCAAAAGTCAGGGTTAGGAAACAAGACCAAGAGGATGATGATGATATGTTTTCTCCTTTATCAGAAGAGAAAGGAGCTCAACTGTTTTTGAAGATCATTGATTCTCCTGTTCAATGTCATTACTCTCCTGGTAATGTTTTCTGTTCTTGTTCAAACCATATTCATGCCAAGTTGTGATAAGATTTCTGAATCATACAATTATGTAACGATACCATAATGTAATAACATAAGTAGTTAAGTCCGTTTATTGTTAATTTAGAATCTAGAATTCTCTATTTCTTGCTCTTATATGATTTTAACTGCAAATTGTTGGAGGTTTAATGGGTTTGTAAATTTATTTCCTTTCACTGCGGAAAAGGAGAATCAAGCTGAATCTCCACCTTCAATGGCTAGAATAAGAAAACCATGTGTTTCAGGTTCAACAACTAAGTCATTCCCTCTATCTAAAGGAAAAGTTTACAACGTTCAGTTATTTCAGTTTGCTGGCTTTTCTTGCACCATTGTTGTTATCATATCATATTAACACTCATTAAATCCTAACTTGTTAGGCACTTTTGAGATCAAAAAACCCAGTAACAGAGCTTGTTTAGTTACTCGTCCTCGTGCAGTCTTATCTAGTCCAGGTACCTTGTTTTTATTTATACCTGACAGCATTTTAATTATTTTCGTTTTTTTATGTTCACTCCAACTAATAATCAAACTTTTAACTTTTCTAGTTTCCTTGAACTAAACATGGTCATTTGTGAATCGGACTAACGAAAACTAGAATCGGCCAACCGAAACTGGAACCAAACACCCTTGAAATCGCCAATATCCGGTTTGGGTCCGGTTCAATCTTCCTAAAAATCATCGAACAACCGGTTAATTGGCGGTTCCAACAGCCAGTTCAAAGATTAAACAACCCATTGTCATTTGACCCATTTCATTCAAATAATTTCTGCTTGAATTCGTTTGAAAAATGTTGGACTTAGATCTACGGCCATTTGACTCATTTTACAATATGAAAAATTGAACCAAACTAGACCTAACAAAAATTGCTTGCAACATTATTTTATTTTTAAAAAATCTTTGGAACCGTTGAACCGGAACCCAAACAGGCTCTGGGCGGTCAGGTTTCAGTTCAACATTTTCATTGAATTAGAACCGGCAGTTCCGAACCATGACCATGTCTACCTTGAACATGATTTTAAGTTATAAAAAATTGAATAGTAAAAAGTAGAGATAAGTTCTACGAAACCAGAAAAAAAAAAACAATATATAAGACGTTGCTAAGTGTTGTTGGTTAACTAACAATTATATTTTCATTTTCAGTTTGCAAGTATTTATGTTTAATTTCTTTTTCTTCAGATAACGACTGTATGATAGGAAAAAGAAACAAGTTAAACAGTGAAAGATCTTTGGAGTTGAAATGCAAGTTGGAACTGAAAATGGCAAGTCAAAGCAAGGTTCTTCGAAGTCCGTCTAAACCAGAGTTTGCTCTGAAAGAAGGTAAAGATTTGAAGATGGCATCTTGTAACACAACTCCTGTTAAGCAAAAGGGACTATCAAAGACAAAGGCTTCTCGAAAAGCATCAAATTTGCCACCATCTTCTTGAGTTCTTTTAATTTACCGTTGAATGACTTGGTTGTGTATTCTTTGAATGATTAATTGACACCTTGAAGTTGATCTCAGTTGAACACCATCAAAAACTTTTATAAAAATGAGATAAAAAACTGAAAATCAATTGGATCTTAGTTGGAAAAATAATTGAAAACCAAGAGATATATATAAAATATGTATAGCTAAACATAAAGACGAATGCCAAGTTATTTGTTTAGTATTTCATCAATTTTCAAATAGTATTTGACAAGTATTCGAAAATGTTTTTTTTTTAAATATTCAAATAGTATTTGATTGGTATTAAAAACGTTTTTAAAAATGGTATTCAATTGGTATTTAAACACTTTCCAAATAATATTGAATAATATTCAACAGGTTTTCAAATGGTATTCAATAGCTATTCAACAAATATTCAAAAATTATTCAATTGGTGCTTATTTAATTTTTAATAGTATTCAACAAATAACTTAAAAGTATTCAACTGGTTTACAAAAGTGGAAATTATATGGCACACTAGAACATAATATGGAAAATAATTTTCGAGTCCCTCAGGTATACCCTAATTAGTAGGTAAATCATTGTGTTTTTTGGATGTAGCATGCACATCCCTAAAAATTATTTTTAACTGACGGATGGAAAAACAAAATGACCTAATTATCCTTTCTTAAAAATGAAACATAGAGTTTTTGCTTTCTCTCAATCAACACCAAACCTTAATCCTTTCTCGTTCTCTCATCTGCTCTCCTCCTCACCCTCACTTACCGCTTCTCTCTTCCTCATCATCATCCACAAGTCATTGTCTCTATCTTCCTCATCCTCACTTTTGCCTCTCTTTTCCTCACCCTAACCGAGCGCACCTCATTCTTTTCCAATCATCAGTCCCAAATCACTCACTTTTGCTCTCTCCTTTCTCTCCCCCTTGCTAGTTTCAGATCTTGACCTCTCTTCCCCTTTCTCAACTATCCACTATGACAATGGCTACAAGGCCAATTTACATCGACGTCGAGGTGTCTTCATTTTGGTCTCAACTATTGGACGATGACTACCCTCGCAAGTTTAATGTCAACGTGGCCAGGAGTATTGGAGTTCAAGAGCATCTACTCTTGCAAGTTTATTGTCCACGTGGCCGGGAGTACCTGGAGTTCAAGAGCATTGATGGTTGCTTTGTTGGTGGCGGTGACGATGGGGTTAGGGTTTCATTTGCAGGTTTATTAGGATTTCAGTTGGGAATTTTTCTGGCTTTTCCCTTGGAGGATGTGAAGTGTAGATCTGGCTTTGTTTGAAACCACTTGATCGATTCTGGAATTGCAGGTTTCTTAGATGTCTGGAATTGCAATTTTTTTTAAACCACTTGATCGATTCTGAGACTGTATGTGGTTGATTTTTTTGTTATTAGGGTTTTGCAATGGAGTCCAGGTCTGTTGGGTTAGGAGGAGGTTGGTGGTGCGATTGCGGTGGTTTGGCACCGAAGAGAAGTAGTTGAAATGGGTGGTTGTTGCAATGTTGCTGTTCTTGATGATGCTACTTTGTTTTAAGCTAATTTTTGGGCTTGTGTGGTGCTGTTACTATGGTTCGGAACTGGAGATTCAAACGTGCTTTTTTGGTGTGATCTTCAATTAGTTTTGTGTAGTTTCTGCATGTTTTTGTACTATTTCAATTTCAAATTCTCAATAAATTTTGGTATCTCTTTTAATAGTGCAATCTTTGTGAAAACAATTGGTCAAGCAACTTAGGGATTGTAGAAGAAGTATTTAATTTTTTTTTACACGTCAACAATTTGATTCAGATAAAAAATTGTATTTCCCTCTACTAGGATTAATACTAGCAACAAAAGAAGAAGAAGAGAAATAGAAAAAAAAGGAATTAGGGTGTCTCATGGTATAAAATAAATGAGGGGTATTTTTTTCTTTAAAATCTCATTTAAACAAAAAAATGAAACACATCAACAATTTACTAACAGAATACTAACATATCACTAACGAGAGAACTTATGTGTAATCCTGTTTTATCTCAAGGATGTATACGCAACTTGTTAAAAACACGAGGACTGACCTACTAATTAGGGTATACCTAAGGGACTCAGAGATTATTTTCTCAAAATAATATGTATAGCAAAAAAGAAAGAGAACTGCCAAATATTTGATTGGTATTTAATCATTTTTCAGGTAATATTCAACTTATATTCAAAAAGTTTTTAAAAATTATTCAATTGGCATTCAAATAGTATTCGATTGATAATCAAAAAATTTTTAGAAGCAATATTAAACTAGTATTTAAACAATTTTCAAATAGTATTGAATAACTATATAATTAGTTTTCAAATGACATTCAATAGTTTTTCAATTCAAAAAAGTATTCGGTTGGTGTTTATTTAATTTTAAATAGTTTTCAATAAGTGTTCAACAAGTAACTAAAAATTATATAATAGGTTGGCAAATGATTTTTTGAAAAATATTCAACAAGTTTTTAAGAAATATACAATTGACTCTAAAATAAAAAGTATTCAATTGATATTTGAAAAATATTTAGAAAGTATTCTAAAAACATTTTATAAATATTTAAAAAATATTCAATTGGTGTTTAATTAGTTTTTAAATATTTTTTAAGTATTCAATAAGTTTCATTTGGTATTTTAACCTGTTTTTAGAGATAGCTTATCTATGTAATCAAACACCTATAAAAAATTGTTCTCCTTGTTACCAAACAAACTCAAAAAAGCAATGTATCCCTCAATTCCAAACCAGATCTGGCGCATCTAAAGGCGGCGTCAGAGATCATCTTTCCTTGTAAGAATGAGACAATGAGATCTCTGTCGTGATGGTCGTTCAATGCAGATGAGAAGATCTCTCTCTAAATAAAATTTATTCAACGATGACGCTCAATGTCGGAAGAGACGATGTTTGTCATGTTGGACTATGTTTTTTTGTCTTCTTAGTTGAGTTGTTAGGAGTTTAGAGAAGAGAAAAATGAACACAAGTAATTTAAACTAGTTTGGCCAATTCTCGATGCTTATAGAGAGAGAACAAGAAGAGAAGAAAAAAAAGGAAAGAGCTTTGAGAGTCAATATCTAGAGATTGGAGTGTCAGATTGCCGAGCTATTTGTGCCACAACGATCGTCTCGCCTTCCTCTACATTTCTTGACCAGCCGCTGTCAAAATGTTGTGGGAATCTGGCCAGGTAGGAGGAGAGATTCACGACTATTTTTTGTCGATTTTCGGTGCTTCGGTGAGAGTTTCGGCCCGAGACCTGTTGGACTCCTCTCGTTGAGCTATTCGATTATTGGTCAGAACCGTCGCCAACCACCGCCGGAACAGCCGCCGACAGAATTGTCACCAACGTTTGCTTTTGGTGAGTCTTTTTATGGGTATTGTTCATCTACCATTATTGAGGCCAAATATGATGAGTTTGAAGATTGGACATGTGATTTTAGTGGAAACTTGGGTTCTTGAGTTTAAGAAGACTTGGATTGAATTGACACTTTGGTTATGCTATTAGTTTTTAATTCGAGACTATGGAATGAATTGGTTGTGTATTCTTTAACTAATTTAAGATATGATAGATTTTAGTTTAGATTAGATTATATAACTGATAGTTTAATGTTCAAGTAGTTAATTTTGAATAATGGATTGATTAATTATGATATTTTTTTCTTCTTAAGATGATTCGAATAGTTGGAGCTGACTTCGGTTTAGGTGTTTAAAATTTTGATAGAAAAAGTGGTGAAGTTGCATCTTGATTGGTTTTAAATTAGAGGATAATTGGAATTAAATTAGAAGATTATTTGATAATTTTAGATTGGTTATGAAGAACTAATGATGGATTATATGTTTACTTAGAGTGTGTCGAAATGATTTGCTTAGAGTGAATGTAGAGAATTGAGCTGCAGGGATCGTTAGTACTATGAGTAAATAGGATACAAAACTACTTTTAAATTATGTTTGCATTATGAATTGCATAATTTTATAATTCCACAACTACGCACATATTAAAAGTATTTGATTTATTTTGTAAAACTAACACATCATTGATCTTTGGACGCTTGTATTTAAAACCATTTAAGTTGTAATCCACGTATTGTTTTTGGCTTCATTAGTATAATTATTTATTAGAGATTGTGTTGGCTTACAAATGATGTTTGTGTATTTTACTAACTTAAAGAAAAGGAAAATTTCAAATGGATTTGGAAAAATATATAAGGACATGATTTGAGATGGGATTTATACTAAAGAAGTATACTTATGATAAAAAAAATTATAAGTTTAGCTAAATATATATTATCCTTTACGTTTTGACGATTTTGGAAGTTAAGCTTTTGATGTATAAAGTATTTGCAAACGGTATGCAAAATTCGTTTTGAGAAATATTATGCGGATTCGATCACAAGGCCTAAGATGCTTTTGAATGATTTTATTGCGTGTATATGGGGCATATATGATTTATTTCATTTTTGATATTGCTTTGGCTAGCAGGAGAGGTAATTGCTGGATTGCTCCACTAGCAGAAGAGGTAATTGCTAGAATGCTCCACTAGCAAAAGAGGTGATCGCTAGATGTGTTTGTTTATTTGGAATACGTTAAGCCCCTATTATATGAGTATGTATATGATTGTGTGAAACTATGCTGTGATAAGAGAATTTATGTGATCCTAAGTTGGAATTTGAAACGTGAAAGTTTACAAACTATAGTATATGTTTCGTTTGTGATTTCTTGTATGAAATTGAAAATGTTTTGAGACCACGGTTTAAATGGTTTTTTTATATGATCATATAGATTTGGCGTATGTGTTTTATGGAGCGAGATTTTAAGACCATAACTTAAGATATAATTTCTCTTGTGCACTTAAATCAATAACTTATATGAGACATTTTAATATTTCTTTGAGTTGAATGAGTTTATGGTGATAAATTCATTTTCTTAAAGTGTTAAGAGCATAGGATTTCATTTACAATCACGTTGTTATATTCATTGCATCTTTTTTTGTTATTTGCAAATGATATACTAATACTTCAATTTTTTTTTTTCAAATAACTTATGAAAATTTAGGATGCATCATGTGTTTTGTCTTTTTAAATAACAATGGGTTTGGTTTTTGTTAGAGTAATACTTTAAAGATTTGAGGCATTATAAATGTTAAATAAGATTACAAAATGTTATAGCTTAAGTTTTTCATATTGTCACAATATTACATTGCTAGATTTCTTGTTACACTTTTCAATTAGATTTTTATTGAAATTAAGGAAGTGACTAGTTACACAATTGATACATGAAATGTTTGATGTGATTTGATCTCTATTTGAAAAGCATGTTATTAAATGTTTTTGTTCTCTTATGTACTAATTGAGCATGTGGTTTCGCTCAACCCTCCCCCCCAACCTTCCAGATTTGCAGGTTCTTTCGATTTCATTAGTTGTGAAGATTTCAAGATTTGAGCTAGCACATTGTTCGTGCAACTATATTCTATTTTTGTTTATGTCATTAAATTGTGATATTTTAGTTGCTCTACAAGTATAGATATACAGTTTGATACAATTAGATAAATGAGAATTGAGAAATTAGTTTGATGTCGACATTTATTGTATTTGGATGTTGTATGATTAGGACTTGTTTGCAGGGAGTTTAGTCCAGATATAGGGGAGACTCTGTCAGATTTTTGCCAGGTCTAAGATTTATTCTGATATTGAATTGTCAAATTTAATAGAATAATTTGGCCAAATAGTGAAAATGAATGATCAAGATCTAACAAGTTTTGGATTCAAGGTGTTCGGGTTTTAAGGTGGGCCCCGCTCCTTTGATTCATGCGCTAGTCATGACCGAAGTCAGGTTGAGACAATCTAACAAGGCTAATACAATAAGGTTAATTGCAGCTTATACCTCCAAAGCTAACACAAGATTGATTTCCGGCTCAGACCTCTAAGGCCAACTTAAGTTTGATTTCTCTATAGGCTCACATCTCTAAAGTTCTTACAATATTATTTTCTATAGGCCAACAACAAACCTAACACTAACTCAAAGTGTTTATAGAACTCTTACAAGGATTACAAATGAGTATAAAAATATTGGGATTTTGGTGTAAGTGAATGAAGAAAGAATACTTACAAACTAGGCTAATTTGTTAGCACCAAATGTATAATTGTTAATACAAGGAGTTTTGTCCTTGTTTCTATCCTTCAAACCTCTATTTATAGTGTTTGAGACACGCTTTAGGTTGATTGTACCATTGGAATAGTATAGAGACCTGTTTGAAATCAATTATGAAGCATTTTTTATGTTGATAGCTTTCACTAGTTGACTACCTAAGTCAATTTTCCCTTCTTGGTTCTCGGTGGTGTTGAACCAAGGGTGGTTCACATTTAGATCCTCTTATATTTTGATGCTGAACCAAAATTGGTAATTAAGACAACAAAGCACAATGTTTAATGAGATGGCCAAATGATTCAACTGTTAGGGTAAAAGAAGTATTACTCGAGTAAGATTGATACTCACTCGAGTAAAACAAGTTCTAGAGGCACGAGGAAGTGAAGCTTTCACTCGAGCAAGTAGAGAACCCAGAAACATCATTGAAGGAGGACCTACTCGAGTAAGAAATAAAGTTACTTGAGTAATTAAAGAATCAGGTGCAAATCAAGTCAAAAATCGTGCTCACTCGAGTAGAAAATATTCTTACTCGAGTAAGTCATATATGACAAAAAATCAAACATCAAATGCACTCCAGCGGCTAGATTATCAACCCTAACAGTCATATCAGCTAGAAAGGCTAGATTTTATCCTTAATCACATTTGTTGTCCTTGATGTAGCATTCAAATTCTTGAATCTAGGTGGGTCAACTCCCCAACTTCACCGGTAGACTACCCAAGTCACATATCCATTAAATGACCGTTGTACATCATGTGGATGTCATTTTAGGTCAATTTGAGCTGCAATGATCTTCATTAGTCGACTCATAGTCTCACTAGTCGATTATCAAGCAAATGTGTTGGTTCTGCTTGTTCGCCAGTTGACTCACCAACTTCATTAGTCGACTACTCAAGGTCTAGAACTTTTTTAAATGATTTCTTCATGCATCATCCAACTCTCAATCATCATGGGTCGACTCCTAGACTTGACAACATGATTTTCTTGACTTTTCTTCGTGTTCATTCATCTTGAATTTATTTTCTTTCTCAAAGATAATCTTATTAAGTTTTGTACATTAATGAAAACATAGAAGGAATCAAATATGAACCACCTTTGGTTCAACATGTCTTGATAGCTATTCAACGCAAACAAGAAGACGTTGAAAGCAAAGGCAAAAAGGCGAAAAGCATATCAGACAAACAAACAAGATTAGAGAGAAGTGGAGGAGAAATGATGGATGTGGATGACGACAAAGAAGATGAGAGGACAATGATGATGGCGACGATGACAACATCGTTTTGGATAAGATCTCTCAAATCTCTCAATCGACTCTACTGCAAGTGCACAGTTGTCAAAATAGTTTTAACCTTAGGACTATTCCTGGGGTATCAAATCCCACAAGAACGAGTATTGTATGTGATCTAATAAAAAATGAAAAGCAATAAACTCGTGAATTGGTTTTAATGTGTAATTGAAAAATGAAATTCAAACAAAACAACCAATTAACAAGCAAGAAAGTGAATTAAGACTAAAATGATGATGATAAAATGCGTTAGGACCTTGAGACTCCTCCTAGGACTTATGCTTACTATACTAATAATGGGGTTAAAGAAATTTGAGTGTTCTCTCTACTATTCTCACCTAAATACCCTTACGAGTTAATCTAGGTTGTATCTATAGTAATTAGACCAATTTTTTGATCAAAGCCTAACTAAATTAGACCCTTTAAATCGCTTAGGAATTTCATCGAACATCTTACCTACCTAAGATATGTTTATCCTAAGTTTGGTAAGTTTAATGCTTGTGGACCTCATCTGAGCTTCATCTTTCAATCCTTCACTTAGATTTATCAACCAATGTCATCATGGTGATCAAGCATAACAACATTTAATCAAAACCAGTCAATAAATCAAAATCCACAACAAACTAAACATATAACATTAAAGCACAATAGCCATCAATAGTATAGCAAACAATTATCCAATGATTACATCTAACTACAAGTCTAAACTAACATAATGTAAGAAAATAAACAAAAGCATTAAAAACACAATTTAAACATTGTCATCAATAACACAAAATGAAGAGATTGAAGTAAGGGTGATTGGGAAAACTCCTTTTCAAAGCTTCAAAGCTCTCTTCAAGGTACCCTTCTTTCTCCCTTTAAGATCTTCTTTTTCTCTCTTCAAAGCTTGATTGTTCTTTGGTGGCTTTCAAGAATATCTAAAAGATTCCCAATGAGGCAAATAAAAGAGTATTTGTATGGTGCCCCACATCACAACCCTAGCATCACTCTTTCCAAAAATGCCCTCTTGACACGTCACAAATTTTCTTCCTTATCTCTGGACAGCCACGACTGTGGCCATTTGCTACTACTCACCACGACAGTGGCCTTGGATATATTTGCACCACGATCGTGGCACTTGACCGTGATGCTCTCATTGCTTTATATCTACCATGACCATGTGTTGGCACTATAATTATGGCCTTGGACAAAACTTGGTCACGACCATGGTGCTGAGAAGCTGTTCTCACCACGAACATGGTGACGGGTGTGGCAATGACCATGGCCAACTTCAGTCGATCTCTTGCTTACTCCTTACTTTTATGCAACATCTTCTAAGTCCTTTCCCATGCCTTTTTCCTTCCTTTTATCCTCATCCATGAAATCCTTGCCTACCCTACACATCAAACTAAAAATGTGTAAAATAACAAATAATCAAGCTCAAATTGGCTTAGAATGCAATGATTGCTTACTTGATTGACAATGTAAACTTAACATACATCACTCTCTCCTTTTTTTGAAATAAATCATGTGTGAGAGAGACGAATGATTTGAATGAAGATAAAATGTGAAATATGAAGAAGAGAAAGAAACATAAACCTGGTAAATAATGCAATATGTAAAAATTTGTATGGAGTATGAAAGTAAAAAACTTTGTAGGTGGGCAAAATAATTGATGTGTTTATAATTATAATTTACATAATATTTTGGGATGATGTGCAAAACTAGGCAAGAAAATAAAAACCATTTCACAAATACAACAAACATTTGAAAAACATACCAAAAATGGAAAACGAAATAAAATATTCAAAAATACAACAGTTTGACCGGGTGTTGACTACTCGGTCAAACTGTTGACCGTGTTTTGACCAAATCATTTAAGCCAATGACAAAAGTACAACCGGAGTACAACTTGAGTACATATTACAACTGGAGTACATATGGAGTACAATCCGAGTACAGATAGTATTAATGAAGGCTCTTTTGACTAGTATAACTGAGTACATGTGGAGAACAACACGAGTACTGTCACGACCATGACCAAAACCACATATACATGAGCATGCATTGCATACAATATAGATTGATCTGAACTTGCATACGTTGTCCATACGGTTAGAAAATAATTTACAATAATTTTGAGAGTAATAAAAGATGTATCGGCA
>CAODLS011933576.1:0-10410 GCA_948243855.1 Flueggea neowawraea
TAACAAATTCTAAAGTTACTATGATCTTCTATCACTTAGTCCAGAGGCTTAACAAAAGTATAAATGCATAAAGATATTGCTATACTTGCAGCTACAGGCATATAAGAGTAAATTTAATGCACCAACTCACCTGCTTAGAGATTAGGAGCAGGTACAGGATGCTGAATTGACCGATAGCCATGGGCATGTACTAGGTACTGCAGCCGTCTTCCCCTTCTTCAGTTTGAAATCGTTCAAATTCCATCTCTTACAAGCATGGAGTGCAGATGAAAAAAGGAGACAGGAAAAAAGAATAGCTAAAAATTTAAGAATATAGTACACATAATAGCTTCCCATTAACCAAGTTACAATGTTGAAACTAAAGCAAAAACAGTTGAAAAACCCCACTCCAGAAAAGTAAATCGAGCTGACACTAATAAGTGTATTTCATTCTCTAATAGGAGCATGCCGCTGCTTGCCAGTATAGTACATGCAATACTTTACTCAACTTGGAAGTGCCACCTATAATCAAATGCAATTCCAGAGAAGTCAGCTCAGTTCTCTTCCATCACTGCCTGTGTGTGATACTTTTCCAAATCAGCATCAAGATCTTCAGCTGTTATCTTGTCACCATGGCCTCTACCCCTCCCACGACCTCTCCTGCCTCCACAACCACCACCATGAGATAGCCCTCCACCACCACCCCTCCCTTGGCTGCTATTTCAGTACCGAAAATGAAACATAGTTTAGAAACATGTAAAATTGAAGAAGTTTGAGAAAATTTTCATAAGCTGCCCTATGCTTAGCAATAAAGATCACATATCAGAAAAGGAAAAAAAAAAGAAAATATCTGAAAGAACTATGTAACTGATGTACAATCATGGCACCTTTTATCAATAATAAGCACCGTAAGAGAATCCAGAACAGGCCAAAATTAATTGCATATGAGTAGCATCAGACTACATCATCATTTACTTTCCTATTTGATAGTACTTAAATTGACAACCAAATCTTCGTTGAACAAGAGAAAACAGGGAAGCAAGAGAGATCCTTGTAGCATAGATACATCATTACAACTATTACAAATTAGCAAAAACAATAGAAATAATCAAAACAACCACATGTATAGGCCATAAAAAAGTGCAACTTCAGAAAGCCCCTTCCACAAATATAAATTGTTATACAAAAGCCAGGCAATTATACGCAGTGAAATTCATTTAACAGTTTAAACACTCACCCTCTTGGACCAGCATTTTGATTCTGGTACACGCCATTTGCAGTCAAACCCGCAGCAGCTTTCGCAGTAACATTCGTCCCCACAATCTCAATCCTCATCGGCTTCCCGTCGAGTTGCACATTATTATATCTCCTCACCGCCTGAACAGCGTCTTCTCGCCGTGCAAACACAACCTCCGCAGTTCCCTTCGAAAGAAAATCTCTCTGAGCTACAAATCACTCGTATCGCATCAAAACAAATAAAAATCATAACCAAATTTACCTCCGATCTTCCGCTTCTATCGTAATGCACCGAATAGCGCTTCATGTCCCCGACCTCCGCGAAAAGCTCCTGCCAAAAAAAAATTAATTTCTTTAATCTTTAATAATTATCGAACCCTAGTTGAAGGGGGAAAATGATTTATTACACAAAGGACTCACCTTGATGTCTTCATTCGAGACTCCGTAATCCAAATTAGAAATGTAGAGTTTCGTACCGGTCTCAATCGAAGCTGCCCGAACCGGAAAGGCTGAGTTTGGAGCTTGGACCGGCTGAGTTAAAAAATTCTCACAGATCAAAACAAGATCGAGTTTTCCTCTTCTTTTATAACTTAATTTTTAAATTACATATTTGGGCGGATCATTAAAAGGAAGAAAGAGCTACCTTGGAGTACGGTGTCGTGCGATTGGCGGCGCGATTGGAGAGGCGACGCGACGGCGCGGAACCGGATGTACGAGGAGGTCTGGAGCGAGGATTGGACTTCTTGTTTGCTTTGATTATGTCGTCCAAAGACATGTCCAAGGCTGTTGTCGCCATTTTCCTCTACTTCGATTCAACAGTCGCGTGGTTTTCTTCGGAATTGGTTGGGGTTAGACGCAAGGGTTTGGGCCCAAGACAAAAAATCTGAGGAGGGGTTTTGGTGCTGGAGAGGGAGAATAGAGGAGGTGGAGTGAGAAATTATTGATATTTATTCTAACCCGGGTGAAGGTTCCGGTTCGAATCCCAGAACCAATTTGTTTTCTCATTATCTTAGCCTATATTCTGGGCCCAAATCTACTGGACCGTCCAATTGGTCTGGGCCTATATGACCCAATAAGTTGTACATATGGAACGACAATAGCAAGAACTTACGCGTTATAAAAATAGAAATTTTTTACTTTGTTCTCAAGAATTTATTTTTACTTTTACATTTAGAATATGTTTATTTTTATTATATATTTGATTTACTTTTATCTTTCTGACAAGTATTTTATTTTTTATTTATACAATACCATATTTAAAAAAACACTATTTTTTGTAAGTAATTTCACTTTTCAAGATTTTTGTCCATTAAAAATAATCTTGGCCAAGGAAACTAACTTGTTTCACTTGATGTTTAAATTCTTTGTTAGAAAAACGGTCCAACCATAATGGGTGAATCGGACTCAGTCGGTTAAGGTGTGAACCGATAAGTTGAATCAAGCCCAATTGAGATGAGTTCATGAGAATAAGGCCCAAGCCCATTAGCCCCAATGAGTAAAGCCATTAGGGAGCTTATATAAGGAGGGAGGAAGGAAGGAAGAAAATAGGAGGAAAGGAGAAAAAAAGGAGAAGGAAAAGGAAAGAAGAGAAGGAAAGAAAAGGAAGGAAAATGAGGGTTGAGAAAATGGTTTCTTCTTATCCTATTCTTCCTCCATCTTCGTCCTCTCCACCACTCCTTCACTCCATGACTTCCTTCCTCTATGGTCTGTCTATAAAGAATCTCGCACCGCGTGGCATTTAGACGGTGAGATAGCCAAGCTCTCCCATCGACAACTCGACCGTGGTTAACTCGTGAGACCAACATCGAAACCTGATACTGGCCTTGCAGTCTGTTATTGTTGAGGACGGTTTTTCGCTGCCATCGAGATTACTAACTCAAACCTATTTAATTATACCGTTTATTAGTTAAACTGGTGTATTTCCTTCATTCTTATTTTAATATTTTGAAATTATGAACTATTTAATATTGGATTATTAAGGTCAAGCTTTAATAGTTAAAATTACAACATCTAACTAATGAGTTAATTTTTAAGAGAATTTTACCTATTAAAGAGACAAAATAAGTGAGAGAAAAAGAGATCAGAACTTTCAAATAAATCAAGATTGGCTTGATTTTTATTAATTTTTAACATTTTTCAATTAAATAAACAGTTGAAATATTAATTGTAATTATATTTAAAATGTTGTTACTCATAAAAAAAATTAAAAATGTTGTTACTTGACAATAAAATATTATTTTGGTGGGCACTAGACAAATAATTGAGTGTTATATCTATTTTTTTTTTTAAATTTAAGATTGATTGCTCTTGTAATAAAAATATATTATCAAAATAATATAATATTAGACCAATGACATATTGCCAACAATAGTTATTTTTTCAAAGACATATACCAGTAAAATTAAATCTAAAACTTAATGTATAAATTGTTGTTTACTTACCAGTTAGACAACTCCCGATGGATGGATAAAGTTGTGATTTATTCAGAAATGCCAGAGAAAGAAAGCTACAATTTACACATTACCCCAACATCACTATTGAAATAAAAATGCTCAAATTACAACAGATGTGAGCTATCACTTCATTTTTTTCGATAAGTTTAGAATAATTTTGTCTAATCCAAACATTATTCTATATGTAATATTTTCGAAAAGGAGCTTCGTCCATCACGTGTGAACAAAACCGATCGGTCAAGTGTGAATTGAGACCGTGGACCTAGACCAATTAGTAAGTCCAATTGAGTTGGGTCCATGAGCTCATAAGGCACAATAAGCAAAGCCGATTTGGAGGCTTATAAATATGAAGGAGGAGGAGAAAAAGAGAGAAAAAAGAGAGAAAAAGAGAGAAAGAAGAAAAGGGAAAAGAAGGGAAAAAGAGAGGGAGAGGAAAGTGTGTTCTTTCACCATCTCTCTGCTTTCACGTTCTCCTTTCAGTCTCTCCAGCTCACTCTCCTTCCTCTCCTCCCATCATAAATCATATATTGATATTCTCGATCAGCGTGACATCTAGACTACGAACGATCCTAGCACTCTCATCGGTAACATGACTATGGTTTGCTCGCGAGACCAACATCGAATATGGTCCTATTTCGCTGCTAGTTGTTATTGTCTTCCGCTGGAATCGAAGTTGATAAGTCGAATATGTTATTTGTGCTATTTATTTGTTGAACCAATATATGATTCCTTCATAATATGTGTTTAACAAGAAGTTCTACTAAAACACAAAACTTGATTACGATTTGGAACATTTCTTTTCTATGCCTTGTATCCAATTTAGAATACTTCGTTTGGTGTGTGTATATATCTATATATGATAAGTATTTTTTGAATTAAATTCTTTCCATTAAATTCAAAAGTAATGGATGATGAAGATGAAAAATAAATTAAAAAAATTTACTCCTGAAGTAGGTGGAGCCCTCTCCTCATTGATTTTTGACTGATATACATGATGTTTACTTTTCTCCAGGTTAATTTTAATTCTCGTTTATATCCCTAAATTTTTGCCGGATATACATGATATGTACTAATTACTATCAAATTATGAATATTTTATTTACTTGATTTATATTATATGTTTGAAGATATTTTTTTATATATATTTTATGAGAGCGTGTTCAATCGTTTTGGTACTTATCTCTCCAGGCATTGTAAGAAAAAAGGGAAAAGTGAAAAAATGAAGACTTCAAACCATACGATTACAAATTTATGCAGAACTGTAATGCTAGAAATATACGGGGAAAGTGGTATAGTATTATTTCTTTCCGTCACTTGATTCTAATTAAAGAAAAATTTGTGAGGTATCATTCTGAATCTCATTTAACATAATAGGGAATTTAAAATATATAAGAGAAAATACCCGTCAATATTTTAATTTTAAAGTATTTTTTTTATACAAATGAGGAAATAAAGCATGGAAATTTTTCAAAACCACGTGTAACATTGTCAGTAAGGTGAAAAAATCGGCATGTTAAAAATATTGAAAATGTAGTGTTCTTCAAATCAGAATATACCAGAAGTTTGTCTGCTACTCTCACCATTGTAAGTTTTGGACAGGTAATTCACTCGTTCACTAAAGTTTCATACTCTCTTTTTGACTTATTTCGAAAAGTAGCGTTTTAAATAAGGACAATAGCGTTATTTTACAAATAATTAGCGTATAGAAAATTGTGTAAGTTGAAGTGGTAGAAATAGAGGCGATGTAAGTTTTTTTGGTCTTATACAATATTAGGTGCAATAAAAAATTTATCAACTTTTTAAAAGATATGTAATTAAAAAATAATTCTTCCTCCGTTCTATAAAGATAGACCACACATATTTTTTCATAAAAATTAAGAAAATTAGTTAGAGTTCTTAATTTTAGTATAAATTTTCAAAAAAAATCTTATAACAATCCAATGAGTAATTAATAACATAATTTACTATATATTTAAGTAGGGACAATATTGTACAATTGACATTAATTATTAGTATTGAAAAGAAAATAAATTTATAATTTGGGACAAATTAAAAAAATATGATCTATCTTTATGGGACGGAGGGAGTAATCAATGAGCACTATGTTCTAATTAAAAGCTCCAATGTACTATATGTAAAGTTGGTGTAATGACATGGCAAAGAAGTCAAGTAAATATACAATATACACCTTAAAATTAGTAGATCTATGTCTACGTCGTATATTGGACCGCACAAGATTTTCTAATTTAGGAAATTAAAATATCTAAACAATTTATAATTCTGAAAATCGGATAGAATCTGAAGTTCGCTCCTCTAATTTGCCAAATGACTGTTGATAATGACAATACGAAATGACAATATAACAAAAACAGCTTGGTTTGATTCGATCCATTTAATTAATAAAATTAATTTCATAGATTAATTTCTATATCCTTGTTAATAAAGACAGAGCTATTTTATGAAGAAGTTGAAGGATCTGTGTAGATTTTTGGATAAATTAGTTCACAATTTTGTAATCTTTTTAAAAAATTCATTTGTGTTAAACTCTTACTGAATATAATGAAATTAGAACTCATGAATTTGGTTAATTAATGTTCATGTTTTTTTGGATAGATTCCATAAATTTGAACACTCATTTAACTTAATTTTGTTGATTATCGTTCTTAAAATATTTAGTAAATTTAGTTGATTGATTATTGTTCACAAAAGATTAATAAATATTACAAAATCAAAAAGATAATTAACAGATTAATTGTTAAAAATCCATTCTCTTATATATCTCTTGTTTGAGAAATAATTTCAGTGAGATTTAAATCTCTACCATCATTTTGACGGATAATTAAAATCAACTCAGAGGCCAGAGCCAACATTTCTTTTTATATCTCTTTCATATTACGAATACAACCACCAATCCAACACAAACAATCCCACACATACTATATTACCACATTTCATAATGAAGCTTTTATTGACAAATTAGAGTTCACAGATACTCATCCTTCGACGACATATATTAATACTAATCACACAAATTATGATTAAGAAATTTTTGGGAGTGTACACATACAATGCATAGACAAATTTCAATGATGCATGCTTGAAATCGAATACCCACATAGTGCATGACAACGATAAAACAATGTCATACACTAGGAATTAGTAAGACCTAGTTTCTGGCCAATGTTCAAGCTTAAAAACAAGTGGTTAAAAATGGAAAAACATGCAAACACCGTACTTAGTTAATTATGACATGGATATGTGGTCTAGCTTCAATGGCCTTCAAGTAAAACAACTCTAAAATTTTGATTAATGAAGTCATGCGCCATGAGGAATCTAAAAAAGCTTCGCTAGCAAGTGAATTACGTGAAGAAGCTCAACCACATATATACATATGATAATGAAGTCCATTCATTTGAACATAATTAAAAAACGATAACGCCAACATTAGAATTAATTATAACATTAAAAAATAGTGAAGTCGATTCTTCATTTGGGAAGAAAATAAAGTGATTTATAAAGAAAAAAGAAACGTCAGCATTAATGAACACACGCATGTGATGTTAAATAAACTTTGCTTCTTCTCTCTAAATCTTGTGTAGTGCGTCCATGGACATTGCTTTCTTGACACATAACCACGGGCACCTTGCTTTGCTTGCCACCATTTAATGTATAATGTTACATGTGCATGACAAAAAGGGTTGAAGATCATGTTGCCATTGGCATATCCTCTCAAATATCCGTGAAGCAACTTCATATCAGTTTCTCTCCAATGGCCATGGAGGTTCACCAACTTTGCTTAATTTGTCTTTCCTGCTTTGTGGTATCATGGGTGTCCAAGCTCCAAAGTGGATGGACCGAACCATTATCCCATTCTTTTTCTTCAAATATTTTTCTTTATAATTACACAGTTGATTGTTTAATTACCTCGAAGTCAGAAGTAACCTATATTAAATGTATAATAAATTATATTTATAATATAACGCTATTATAGATGACTCCTATGGAGTTGTAGCTAGATAGATACTGCAAGAATAGTTTTATGGAGTTGTAGGAAGATATATGCGTTCTATCGAACAGTCACCGTCGTTACAGTTATAGTCACAGTTAACCACGGCAGTAGTTAATCTAAATTTTGTCTGTATCTAATTTTTTACTAAAAAGCTTTAATGTGTAATATTGTACTCTCGTCCTACAAAAATTGTCACCTGTTTTTTTTACACAGATTAAGGAGTATATATTTTGTACTATTATATCTAAAAGAATCGTATATCGGTTCAACAAATAAATAGTATAAAAGGCGGTTCAAGTCACCTACCTCGATTCCGGCGGAAGTATAGCAGTAGACAGCAGTTGCAGGATCAGATTTCGATGTTGGTCTAGCGAGCAAACCACGGTTGGATAATCGACGGGAGTGCTCGACTCGTTCGCAGTCTAGATGTCTCTTTAGATCGGGTACCCAAAAAGAACATATTCTTCCGGATGGAAAGAGATATCACGGAGGAAGGAGGAAGACGCGGGTTACAGAGGGGGAAGTAGGAAACATTTTTCCTCCCTCTCTTTCTCTCTTTTTATTTCTTTCTTTCTTTTCTTTCCTTCATTCTTTCTCCACCTCCTCCTCCTTTTCCACCCACCTTCACCTATTTATAGGCCACCAATTAGGCCTAATGGGCATGTGGGCCTTATGGGTCCAACTCAATTGGGCTTACCAATTGGTCTCGGTTCACGATATCGGTTCACACCTTGATCGACAGGTTCGGTTCACCCGTCATGAGCGGACCGCTTTTTTCAACATCTCTCACTCGCACATGACAGTATGGTACATCATCATGTAATATGGTTAGCACTCATATAACCATGCTCGATCCTCTCGTCGTACAGACAAATAGACCCCGCAACCAACATACGATAAGAGCATAATTGTTATACACTTGTAAGGGATATATAATAGCTCATAACTTAATCCTGTCAGAAGGCGTCTTTTTGTAGAACGACTTCATTCTACCAAAGTGTATACAACAACAACTCATACTGTTGAAACATATGCCTTTTCCTAGTTCATAACCACACAATTGCTGCTTTCGAACTTCTCAGTCTCACGAAAGCTTTACTCATAGTTCACACACCATGTACCATACTACATGAGAGTCAACTAAGCAAACTAATGAGACTAGTGCAAATGCGTCTAGAAATGAACTCCCCCTCTTACACTAGACAATCCACATAGCCAAGTTTACTTGCCTAGCTTGACACGCTTGGTCGAATCAATCATGACTATTAACAGCAAGCTAGAGTAGCCAAACTCAACTACACGTTTTGAATGTGTTAAGGGTTTTAAGGGTAGGTAATACCGAGAACCACATGTTCACGGTAGGGTCTCACACTAGAAAAAGTGAGGTCGCTTATTAATCTTTTCCATCCCTTTGGTCGTGTATATAACACACATGGCATGGTCATGTGTTGTGGTGTTCTTTTCTTCCCTTAGAGGAGCGCATGTTTGTACAACATTTTCAACATCACACAGAAGATTCAATTACAATGTATTTCACCATCTAACCTTAATCCATACTTAACAGGATTACTTCTGGCTTTAAGATAGAATATGTTAAAATCTCTCAATTTTAACATCTGATCATTTAATGATCAACATAGGAATTTATCCTATGGCGTACGTCTCTCTCCATACGACTTTTCTAGCTTATTTACAATAGACTCACCACTATAAAATGCAAGACGGCCTATTGATTATAAACGTGCTCTAGATCTCTTTCTAGGTTCAAAATTGGCCTCATTTTAGTTCTTCCCACAACAAATTGGAAAAACTAAAGTAAACACCCGTGTGAATAGGTTACTTTTCTGTCCAACATGCTTATCACACTTTACTACAATAAATGTCAACTTTCAACATTTATGCTCGTGTATTGCCCACAATGATCTTATTAAAGATCATGTTATAAGGGATTACATATGACATGCGGGTCTTACGGAATGCATTCCTTATATTAGACTTTTACCAACGGATTCATGATCACGTTTTGTGTGGACTTATATTCCAAGTTCACTTCTCCTTGTGAAACTTGTACTCAAAGTTCACTTGTACTTGTGAAACCAAGTACTTCATGCAGCATGATACTTGATCTTGATTTGCTTAAACTTATGAAAGATCTTCTCGATCCTTAAGCAATCGAGGTTGACTGTCATTAAAGACTGTCATAAATTCTTTAGGTGGTTAATGCTCAGTGGACTATTCCACTGTCTAGCTAACTTTCACATTGCACTGCAGCTAATGAAGCTATAGTTTTAGCTTCTTTTGCCACACACTTATATATGTGTTCCTCACTATTACATGGAATCACTTTTCTGCCAAGTAAGAACACATAATCAGATATGAACTTCCTATTATCTATATCATTTTCCAACTAGCAACCGTGTCCCATTTTATTGTAAGCTCTTACGATAACACAGTGCCTCTAAAGCATTCAATTATCTCATTCACTACTTTCCAACATTCTCTTTATATGTTGGATCAATATTTGCTAGCTAACTTAACTGCATAACAAACTCTAGACATTTTACATACCTAGGTATTGACTTATATATTACAAGACATGATCTTGTAATCAACGTATATACTCTATATTACAAAAAGCATTCATATGACATTTGTGTGAAGAACCTTACATGTTCTTCCTCTCACATAGGTTTATGGACACATGCACTTACTAAGAGACTTGTTCTTAGTCAC
>CAODLS011933705.1:0-12546 GCA_948243855.1 Flueggea neowawraea
AACTAAATACTGAAAATACAACTGAAATCAAACAACTAAGCACACACCTAAGCACACATACCAAGCACATTATGACTAGATTCTAATTACATTAGAAGTTTGGGTTAAGTATATTCTAATTATATTTGAAGTTTAGACTGAGTATATTCTAAGTAGATTTTTAATATATGCTAAGGATACTCTTAGTGTATTCTTACCTTAGCTAAGCACATAGAAATTTATTTCTCAAAAGCTATCTCGAACCCATAAAATCAGGATGGTAAAGAACTTTAAATGTGTAGTTGGCATTGATGCTAAAACTGTGTTGAGATCGCAAAATTGTCTTTAGAGTTAATCATAGTTTTGAAGTGTTTGGTAATGAATAAAAAACGGTGATGCACAATTGCAATATTGTTGAAAAAGTTAGTTGATGTATTCAAACAGTTTCATGCTAGTGTTGAAAGACAGACTAAAAGGCAGTTAAAGCAGTGAGAACATATAATGGTGGTGAGTACAAAGGTCTATTTGAGAAGTAGTATAGAGATCACGGTATTAGGCTTGAGAAAGCAGTTCCTAAGATACCTCAACATAATGGAGTTGAAGAAATAATGAACTGCACCATTGTTGAGAAAGTTAGACTTATGCAAAATTCTCTAAACGCTTTTGAGTTGAAGCAATGAATATTGCAGTAGACATGATCAACCTTTCACCTTCTACAGCTTTGACAAAGAGGTGTCTGGAAAGATATGGAGTGGGAAAGAAGTCTCATATGGTCATTTGAGTGTGTTTGGTTACATAACATTTGTTCACATTTCAAAGGATGAGAGAGCCAAGTTAGACAGTAAAACAAAATATGGTGTCTTCCTGGGTTATGAAGATGAGGAGTTTGGTTATAGGCTACAAGATCTTGAAGAAAATAAAATTGTTAGAAGCCGAGGCATGGTGTTTCTTGAATATCAAAAAGTAGAAGATTTCGATAAACCAGTGAAGTCAAAACCAACTCCAACACATGCTATTGAACCAAAGCCCTTCAATGAGAAAGTGAATAACAGGGGAGATATATAGGGAGATGACAAATATAATGATGAACCCATTAATGATGCAAAACATGTTACAACAGATGATGAGATTAATGATCTTGTTGAACAAGCCTTTCTAGAACCACCAGTTCAACCTGAGTTAAGAAGATCATCTAAACAGTCTAAGCCTTCCACAAGATATCTTAAAGATGGGTATGTATTGCTTATAAAGAATGGACAATCTCAGTCCTATAATGAGGTCCTGAGAAGTGAAAATAAGAATGAGTGGTTGCAAGCCATAGAAGAAGGTTTGTATTGATTGCATAAGAACAATGCTTATGAGTTAGTGGAGTTTCCTAAAGGCAAAAGAGCATTGAAGAACAAATGGGTTCAAAGACTGAAAAGAGATGCAAAAACCTCAAAGCCAAGGTTCAAGTCAAAAATAGCTGTAAAAGGTTTTGGTCCAAAGAAAGGGGCCGATTTTGATGAATTTTTTTTTGCCTATGGTAAAAATGTAAATGAAGTCTATAGATTTAGAGATTGAGTAGAAGGTTGTGAAGACAACATTCCTTCATAGTGATTTGGAAGAGGAAATTTACATGGAGCAGCCATAATGGTTTGTTGCCAGTCGCATGGAACATTTAGTATGAAAATTGAAAAAGATTTTGTGTGGGCTCAAACAAGTGCCTAGATAATGGTATAGAAAGTTTGATTCCTTCATGACAAATCATAGGTACAGTAAGACCACTTTTGATTATTGTGTATTTATAAAGAAATTTAGTGATAGTGGTTTTCTTATTCTCTTGCAATAATGGAAAAGCTCAATTTTAGAGCATTTGAGAGTGTTTGCTTGCAAAGCATTTGTTCGCATTCCAAAACATGAGAGAGCCAAGCTAGGCAATAAAAAAAAATGGTGTGTCTTCTTAGGAGTATGGAGATGGGGAGTTTTGGTACAGGCTGTGGGATCTGATAGAAGAAAATTTTCAGAAGCCGAGACGTGGTGCTTCTTGAAGATCAAACAATAGAAAATTTCGAGAATCCAGTGAAGGCAAAACCAACTCCAACACATGCTATTAAGTGAGAGTTGTCCAAATAGAATGTGAATGATGGGAGAGATATACAGGAAGATGACAGAGATAATGATGAACCCATTAATGATGCAGAACATGTTAGATTAGATGATGAGATTAGTGATCATACTAAACAAGCCTTTATAGAACCACTAGTTTTGCCTGAGTTGAGAAGATCATCCAGGCAGTCTAATCCTTTGACAAGATATCCTTAACCTGAGTATGTATTGCTTACAGAGAATGAAGAACCTCAATCCTATCATAAGGTCTTGAGAATTGAAAAATAGAATGAGTGGTTGAAAGTCATGGAAGAGAGATGCATTCCTTGTATAAGAATGTCACTTATGAGTTAGTGGAGTTGCCAAAATGCGAAAGAGCCTTGAAGAACAAATGGGTTCACAAACTAAAAAGAGATGGAAAAATCTCAAAGCCAAGGTTCAAGTAAAAAATTTTTGTAAAAGTGTTTGTTCAGAAGAAAGGGGTCAATTTTGAAGAAATTTTTTCACCAGTGGTAAAAATGTCTTCAATCTGAGTTGTACTTGGTTTAGCAGCCTCTATGAATTTAGAAATTGAGCAAATGAATATGAAGACAACATTCTTTCATAATGATTTGGAGGAAAAAATTTACATGGACTAGCAAGAATGGTTCGTTGTAAAGGGCAATGATCATTTAGTATGCAAGATGAAAAAGAGCTTGTATGGCTTGAGCAAGCACCTAGACAATGTTATAAAAAGTTATATTCTTTCATGACAAATCATGGGCACAGTAAAACCACTTTTGATCGTTGTGTATTTCTAAAGAAATTTCACAGAGGTGATTTCCTTATTCTATTGCATCTGCTTTAGGTGCATTGTATGTTGTTTTACGCACATAGTGTCAAGTATGCAACTTTGCACTTCTTTCATTAAGGTTTTGCATTCATCATCATCAAAACCAAACTCAACAATCTCCCCCTTTTTTATGATAACAAAACATTCCTGAATTTGAAAATTTGTTCATCAATAACAAACAATTTGATCAAGAATTTTACTCATTGTCACTTGGTTAGTTCAACACAATAATATGCATAATGTTCAAGGCAAGAATAATACCAATTGTAACAGAAATACTAAATGATAAATCAAATTCATGCACACTTCTCCCCCTTTTTGCATCATAAAAAAAAGTATGCCCACTTCTTCTCTAAATAATTAAAGAAGTTGGGTAATGCAATAATAGCTTCCGCTAAGCAAATACATTTTTTAAAGAAATTATTTTTAAAATAAAACTCTCCCTTTTTCTTTCAAAATATGCATATCAATATATATATATCTCCCCCTTTGAAAAACAGAAATTCAATGTATGCGCTAAAATCAATTGTTAAATGCCAAGATACCAAATGAAAAATGTGTAATGCAATCAACTCAAATATGCAAGAATTCACATAAAATAATACAAATGCATATATAGAAAAGAAATTAATGCATAGTTTGAGTTCAAGGAAAGGGTACCACATTTGCATTTCTTTCTTTATCTTTGAGTGCTGTCAAGCATAATGCGCCTATCTCATCATCATTTGAGCTAGAATCATCAATGTATCTTCTTTTCTTCCTTTTACTGTGTTTCTTCAAGAAAGGGAAATCTAGTTTGACATGGCCCGATTCATTGCACTCATAGCAAATGAGTTTTCTTTTCTTCTTGTTTGCCCCCTTTGTAACTCTTTCTTTGTCAAGAAATTTGCAGAATCTATTTGTGAGGTACTCTACATCATCAAGATCAGTCTCTTCATAATCATCATCCTCGCTTGAGCATTCAATGTATTTTGATGCCTTGAATGCAATGCCCAAGCCTTTCTTCTTTTTCTTTTTTCCTTCCTTCTCTTCATCTTCTTCCATACTCATTTCATGAGTGAGTAAGGAACCAAGAAAAGCCTTCAAAGGTAAAGGATTCATATCAGTAGCTTCTAGAATTTCATCCTTCTTTGAAGCCCATGATTGTGGAAATGATCTCAGAATTTTTCTTACGAACTCCAAATTTATGTAGGATTTTCCAAGAGCTTTGAGGCCATCAATGATGTCATTAAAGCGATGAAACATCTCTTGAATAGATTCATCCTCATTCATCTTAAACATCTCATATTTGTGGACAAAAAGATAAACTTTCCCTCACAGATCCACGATCAAGGCGCACACCACCTAGTGCTAAGCACGTAGATCATGATGCCCACAACGGTTCCAAGTCCAAATCACGTCCAATGTGCGCGGATGTCTCCAATGCACACAGACGTGCCCAGGCACATTCATGGTCTAGATCAGACATCCATCTACGCACGTAGTGCAATGACCTACGCACGTAGATGACCCCCTGACCTCAATCTATGCGTGTAGAAGGCTCTTCAAAGCACACAGATGACCTGCTATGTGCTTTGCACACACAAACCACCTCCAAACATTCTCGATCGAAGTTTAACACATCAAAACGCCAAATTTTTCTGAAGCCTTGATGGAATGCCATCAAATTCCGGTCAAAATGAACGATATATTACATTTCTGAGTGTAAGAAATGAGTTTTTTGTGATCGTGATTCCATTCCTCTTTTGACTTCTTCACTTTTCTTCCATCTAGAAACATGGTTGAAACATATGGACATTCCTAAAAAAATCCCATATTTCCACATTTTCTGATTGTAGGAACACCCTCATCCTTGTTTTTCAATATATGTAATAACTACCATCAAAGAAAGGAGCTCTATTAATAGCAAAAACCTTCATATATAGAAATATCATTCATGAATTCCATTTTTGGAATCTTTAACTCTTTAGATGTTAGCCAAAAATAAATATAAAGATCACAAGCTCTGATACCAATTATAAGCTTTGGTCCCAATGTACTATGACAAATCCAAGAGGGGGTGAATTGGATTTTTGGTAAGTTAAAAACTTTGTTGAAATTCTTTTGCAAATTGAAAAAAATAACAAAGTTCTTTTAACCTAAAATCAAAGTTAAATGCAGAAGAAACTCAAAACTAAAGATCAATCAACACATAACAATATAAATCAAATGTAAATGCAAAGTAAATGAGATAGAGTAAGGGAATAGAGAACAAATCTAATTTATAGTGGTTCGGTCCTCTTCGACCTACGTCCACTACTCTAGATCCCCTAGAGAATTTCAATCAACTATCTTCCTCACTTTCGGGTTGAGGGAAACCGTTTACAACACTTTTTTTGTGGGTTGACTAAGCAAATAATTACACCTTGTTTTTTTAGGCTAAACAAGAAAACCGTTACACCTCATTTTTGCAGGCTCAACAAGAAAATCAAATCCCTAATTTTTGCGAGCTCAACTAGAAAATCAAAACAACTTGTTTTTAAAACAAAAAAAGCAAACCAAACCTCTAGTTTTTGCTGACTTAACTAAAAAACAGTTACCCATTAGTTTTATAAAGTGCATTAGCAACCACTCTTGTTTTTCTAAGGCACAACAAGGAAACATGTCTACCCTGAACTAATAGCCTTTGCTTGATAAAAAATCAACCTGAGAGTATATCATATTTAATCTCACACAAACCCAGAAATAAAATTGCAAGTAAATAGCTCAAATGGGTTAGAAAGGTAGACATAAGAGAGAAAATAATTAGCAAATCTTAGTAAAGGTCTCTCTTATCTCTCTTATGTTCTGAGACATCTATTTATAAGCACTTGTAAGAATATAGTGGTTGGAGCAACAAAGTAGCCATTGTAAAACAAATATAAATTATCTCCAGTAATGACGTCACACTTTACTATGAACTTAGCAACCATTTACGTGTGTAGTACCTTGTTCCACCTGAGTTTTGTGTGCTTTGATCTTCCTTCCACGTGCATTGCATTGAACCCAATAATCATTGCCTTGGATAAACTGGCATCTACATGCCTTGTTCCTATTCTACGTGCGTAGGAATATGATCCACGTGTTATTGGATCATGGGTGATCAATATTAAGTTGCTTATGTTTTTTGATGATGAAAAAAAGGTTTTAATGAAGAACAAAGCATCTAAGTTGAAGAAAAACACGTTGGAAAGCTTGGAATTGTGAAATCAAGTCATACAAGCAGTTCACATATGTTGAGGAGGAAACAAGGTACGTCAGATTTGTTATAGAGGCCTTGATTGCAAACAGAAGTGAATTGAAGAAGTTCACGTATGCAAATAAGGACCTAACGTACGAAAGAGTTAGCTTACGTACGTAAGTGAAGGGTTCACGTACGTAAATCATCCTTGAGAAAGATAAACATTCATAAGGTGAAAGAAAACGTGCGTAAGCTGGGTAAAATCTCAAGTAACATACGTAAGAGTAATGCTAGGTGCGTGGGACTAGCACATATGGTAGCAGACAACATTAAATGCACTCCAACTGCTTTATTCTCTTTACCAATGGTCATATGGTGTGGGAATGCTATATATACATCAAGAGAAGACCAAAAATATGTTGGACAACATTAGAAATCATTTCGCCAAACTTCATATTAATTCCAATTAAGAAAAACATCAATTCAAGCTAGATATCAAAATTCAAGCATCATTCTCAAATTCTCAACTCTAGCATAAAGCTTCAACCTTCGTAATCCTTTTATAAACACTTTAAAAGTGTGAGATAGGTTTACCGTAAGCCAATGGAAAAAAACATTGTAGAGGTCTTTTTTTGTAAGCCTAGGTCAACATTGTGTAGGCCTTAGAGGTGTTGAGCCGGAATCAACCTCATTGTATTGGCTTTGTTGGATTGAACCATAACCTTTATAGTCGAAATCCTAAGTGATGAGACTTAGGCAGTGGACGTAGGCATCGGGTTAGCCGAACCACTCTAAATTTTTTGTGTTGATTTTTCTCTTTCATTTCAAGATGATTTCATTATCCAAAGCATAGACCAAAATTCTCCAACACGTGCATTGTACCATGTTCTGCATGCATTGATCTAATCTTCCAGAATATGCAATTTCACCCAGACGCTCTTCATAGTCGAAGTTCATTCCAAGATTGCATCGTTGATTTCTGGTGTCAGCATGTCAGGGAATGTTTGAAATTAAAATCCCGAAGAGCGTCTTGGCTTTGTCCGCATTTGTTGGGTTTCTAATGAGATTAATCAACATTAAATGCAGTGAAAAACACAAGAAACACACCACAAGATTCATGTATGATAATATAATTGATTAAATAAGGTGCATAATTTTAATACCTCTTTACTTTGATGGCCGAATTCATTTTAACACCAAAAGAGCCTGGATCACTTTGATCCATTTCTCCTTAGCTAGTGCCCAATTGCTATTGACCTATGGACTGCCAAAAGATGACTCCCCTCTACTTTCACACACACATAAAAGATCGTTGGTAAGATTTACGTGTGCCAGCACTAAAGAAAACTCTTTTTCTTGCCTTGAGAATTGCGGACTAGTGAAGGGATAAAGAAAACAATTTTCTTCCTTCTCCTTTGATTGAATGGTGAACCTTCAAGCTAGAGTAAGTGAAAGAATTAAATTTTCTCTTCTTTTCTCTTGTTAGGTTATGGCTTGGAAGAATGAAGTGAGAAAGAGAGTGTCACACAAAACCCTAGGGTTTTTCCTCCATTATGTATATCGAAATATCCCACACAAAATTGGGGTTAGAGAGTTAAATTCTCTCCTTCCTTTTTCCATTATGTGGCCAGCCATACACTCCTAAACAATAGGAGTTTGAGTTTCTATTTTAGAAAGAGTTTATTTTCCTTCCCTTTTGGACAACTTAACTCATTCTAAAATTCCTTGATCAAGTCCTACTTAAAAAATGATTATTCTTTCTTTCTTTTAATTAACTAATTTACCCTTTTAATTAATTATTCCATTAGGCCAAATTTTCATTCCCTTTGGCCTAGTGGGTGTGCCGAATTTATCATGGACAAGAAAAACATTCTTAGCCCTAACCCAGATCTTTATTGTGTGTGATCTTGTAGGTTCATTCAATGTTGGCAAAGGGCCTAAAATTAATTTACAACCCACAAATCATAATTGGTCTCTAGTAAGACATTATGATTACCCAAATTGAAATAAAAGTCAATTACGAATCAACATAACCTAATTACAATCTTATACAACCATTTGCCTCTCGTTATCAGAATTAGCATAAGACATGGAACCGATCACCCTTATTTATGCTAAAACAGTTCCTTGATCTATAAGTGATCCTGACTAAGTCAAACAAATGATAACACTTATCACTTTGTTTGGGTGTGGTCACACACTACTCAATTTCACTAATCAAGTGGCCGGAGATATATTCTCTCTCTTCGATAGTGGCATTCCCTTCACTTCACTCATGTTTCTTAGCATGACTCATGGCATACCGAATCATATCCATACTTGTTACTCATTACAAATAACGTTATGCATATGTCAAAGTGTACGAGAAATCACCTAAGAATGCATAGTGATTTCAGGTCGAGGGATTCAAGTATAAGCGTTGTATGAAAAATACTTATGACCTTTCAACCATGTGATTGATATCTCATATCCTATGACCAGTAAAACATGATCATCTCACATAGCACATGCTAGTCTTGGTTTATTGTCACTCCCACGACAACAATCGACTAGGGATTTTTAGAATAGTATTTTTTTTATACTTCAAGGTTTTACTATTCAAATCACATATTCGATAACTTAAGCAGAATCACTATTCATGGATGTTTTATGAAATTAAACATGCATATGAATAATAATGAGATAAAACAATTCCTCATTATATATGTGTATATATATATATATATAATCTGGATACAATGCATTAGAGCTAGGGCTTACACTAATAATCTCCCACTAGCACTAGTCCCAATCAGGCATAAGCCTAAGACTAAAAGATCTAACATGACCTTCATGCCTTGGCCTAGCTAACTGCTTGGTTAGTGGATCTACTACATTGTTTTATCCAGGAATCTTGCATATCTTCACATCTCCTCTCTCGACGATATCTCAAATGAGATGGTATCTCCAAAGTACATGTTTGGATTTCTGGTGTGATTGGGGCTCCTTAGCCTGTGCAATGGCCCCATTGTTATCACAATGGAGTTCAATTGGATCTAGGATGTTTGAGACAACTCTTAATCCAGTAATGAACTTCCTAATCCAAACAACCTCTTTTGCAGCTTCGGAAGCTGCAATATACTCAGACTCTGTAGTAGAATCGACGACAGTGTCGTGCTTAGAGCTCTTCCAGCTTACAACACCTCCATTTAGACAAAACATATAACCAGATTGAGATTTTGCATCCTAGACATCAGTTTGGAAGGCAACATCATTGTAACCATTTACAATAAGCTCTTCCTATCCACCAGACAATAAGAAGAATCCTTTAGTCCTTCGTAAGTACTTGAGGATCCTTTTGACAATAGTCCAGTGTTTTTCACCTAGATCCTGTTGGAACCTACTTGTCATACTTAAAGCATGTGTACCATCTAGCCTAGTACACATCATGGCATACATGATAGAACCTATAGCTGAAGCATATGGAACTTTACTAATGTATTCCCTTTGATCTCTTGTAGAAGGACCATCCTTCTTACTCAGAACAACTCCTTATGACAAAGGTATATAACCTTTCTTGGAGTCAACCATATTGAAACACTTCAATAATTTATCTATGTACTTCTCTTGACTTAGTCCCAAGAGCTGTTGTGATCTATCTCTATAGATCCTTATACCCAGTATAGTTTTGGCTTCACCTAAGTCTTTCATAAAGAAACACTTCCCTAACCATTGCTTAATATTTTTAACAATATTGGGATGCCATTTCCTATGAGCAGGATGTCGTCGACATATAATATCAAAAACACTACAATGCTTCTACTATTCTTCTTGCACACTCAACGCTCATCTTCATTTTTGAGAAAACCAAACTCTTTGACTGCCTCGTCAAAGCCAAGATTCCAACTTTGGGATGCTTGCTTCAACCCATAAATGGATCTTTGAAGCTTGCAAACCTTATTAGGATTCTTAGGATCGATAAAGCCCTGGGTTTGTTTCATGTAAACATCCTCGAGGAGGTTTCTATTAAGGAAAGCCGTATTGACATCCATTTGCCATATCTTATAGTCATAATATGCGGCTATGATAAGTAGAACCCTAATGAATTTGAGTATGATTACTAGTGAAAAGGTTTCATCATAGTCAATACCATGAGTTGGTTTAAAACCTTTAGCCACTAGTCTACCTTTAAAGGTACTATCGACCTTTTATTTGAAAATTCATTTACACTCAATGTTCTTAGCACCTTCAGGTGGATCAACCAAAATCCATACTTGGTTATCATACATTGATTGGATCTCAGATTCCATGGCTTCAAGCCACTTACCTGAATTTGGACTTTCAATTGTCTCTCGGTAGGTAGTGGGCTCGTATTGATCCACTAGCATTATGCTTTGATTGTCAGTTATGAGAAATTCATATCTCTCAGGATTGTGACGAATCCTACCGGACTTTCTTAGGACTTATGTAATGGGTTCGGGTTCCACAACTTCTTGTAAATCCATTTTCATTCCTACACTATCATGTATAGGAGTTCGTGGTTCTTGAATTTCTTCAAGTTGTACTTTACTCCCATTGTTTTTCTTGAAAATAAACTCTTTTTCAAGGAAAATAGCTTTCTGAGCAATAAACACTTTGTTCTTGCTTCGGTTGTAAAAGTAATATCCTTTATTCTCTTTAGGATATCCCACAAACAAGCATTTATCCGTTTTGGGTGCTAGCTTATCCGATGTTAATCTCTTAACATGGGGCTCGCAACCCCAAATCCTTAGAAAGGACATGTTGGGCTTTTTTCCAGTCCATATCTCATATAGTGTCTTCTCAACTGCTTTAGTTAGAGTTCTGTTTAGCAGGAATGCAGCAGTTTCAGGGGCGTAACCCTAGAAGGAAGTTGGAAGATTAGTTTGACTCATCAAAGATCGAACCATATCTAATAGAGTTCTATTTCTCCTTTCATACACACCATTCCATTGAGGTATTCCTGGAGGAGTGAGTTGTGAAACTATTCCACACTCCTTTGGATGTTGGTCAAACTCTTGACTTAAGTATTCGAAACCACGATATGATCGAACATCTTTTATACTTTTGCCAAGTTGGTTTTGCACTTTATTCTTGAACTCTTTGAACCTTTCAAAGGTCTCAAATTTATGTTTCATTAGATAGACATAGCCATATATACTGAAATCATCCGTGAATGTAATAAAGTAGCTATAACCACCTCTAGCTGATGTACTTAGTGGTCCATATACATCAGTATGTATTAGGCTTAATAAGTCACTTACCCTTTCACTTTGCTTGTTAAAAAGACTTTTAGTCATCTTGCCACGTAAACAAGATTCACATTTCTCATAAGATTCAAAATCGAATGAGCCAATAATTCGATCTTTATGGAGTCTTGAGATGTGTTTCTCGTTTACATGTCCCAAACGACAATGCCAGAAGTATGTTGGGTTTAATTCGTTTGATTTAACATGTTTGGTATCAATGTTATAAATGAGCTTGTGGTCATCCAAGTCTAGGATATAAAGTCTATTACTGAGCAAAGCATTGCCATAGAAAATGTCCTCACGATGAATAGAAATAACATTATTCTTAATAATGAAAGTAAATCCATCTAATTCCAAACATGAAACTGAAATAATATTACTACTCATAGCAGGAACATAATAAAAATTATTCGAAAGAATGACAAGTCTACTAGGTAAAGACAAATTAAAATCCCCTATCTCTAGGGCAGCAACCCTTGCTCCATTCCCAATTCTTAGGTCGACTTCACCATTCGCCAAGATCCTCCTAGTTCTGAGTCCCTGCACATTTGAACAAATGAGAGAACCACATCCGGTATCCAATACCCATGACATAGAAATAGATAGATTCACTTCTATAACAAAGATACCTGAAGTGGAAGCCCCACCTCCATTCTTCTTTAGTTCTTCCAAGTAAAGTGGACAATTCCTTTTCCAATGACCAGGTTTGTTGCAATGGACACGCATGCCCTCCTTCTGTGACTTGGGCTTAGGTGCCTTAGGCTCCTTGCCTTTAGACTGATATCCAACCTTGTCTTTGGGCTTGGGCTTGCCTTTTTCCATTCCACCCTTACCTTTACCCTTTTGAACACGGGATTGATTTTCTTGATATTTTGCTCAACAATTTTAAGCATCCAATGCAGCTCAGCAAGAGACTTATCCATCCCATACATGTTAAAGTTCATGACAAACTGGTCATAACTTTCAGATAGTGGCCCCAAAAAGAGTTCGGTTACTAGTCCCTTGCGAATGGGTACATCAAGTTTTTCAAGAGTATCAATATACGCTTTGATCTTAAGTACATGGGCACTTACTGAAGTTCTCGGAGCCATTTTACAAGAATTCAATGCCTTAGTGGTCACAAACCTTTCATGATGGGCTTGCTCTTGGAACATTTCCTTCAGATGATTTATGATCTCAAAGGCTTCCGTATCCACGAATTG
>CAODLS011933719.1:0-13318 GCA_948243855.1 Flueggea neowawraea
CTATTAAAACCTGATACCACCAATCTCTGGCTTGTCATCTGAAGCAGAGTACGGTGCATAAGAATTTAAACCAGAATCATTGAATCGAGGACTAGTCACTATTGAGGCTCTCTCAGCTGTCAATACAGGAGAATCAATATCTGATTGAAATGGAGAATTCTCAGCAACCAGGAAGTCATATAGCATTATTTCTGCAAGATGACATGGAAGATAGTTATAAAATATCCATATTCTTTTTCCCCACCCTACATTATCCAACCTTTAACAAAATTACAAAGAATGCATACACAGAGAGCTAGCATGACATGCTCTTGGAAGAAGACAAGAAAGAACTTAAATAAAAATCGGCAGATTCCTTCATGGATATAAATTCAATACATTCATCACAAGCAGCAGCCAAAAAGCCGATTCTCCTTTATTTCCACATTTAACCAGACAAAAGCACAGAAGATTATCTAAATTCTAGCATGCTGTATTAATTTAGGCTAAAAACCTTACCCCCTTTTAGACCACCGTAAACATAAATTCGAACGCCAACAGATGCAGATGCGTGCCGGCACCGGCGCATTAGGTCCAAAGAAGGATCATAGTCAGCATGTCCTTTGCTGGCTTTTGATGAAGTCACAAGCCCATTTTTATCCAGCCAAACACCAGCAGCAGTGTCCAACACTGACAAATGACAACAACATTGAGATTTTTGAGCTCCATTTACATTAAATTATATGGGCAAAGCAGATAGATTACCTGCAATAGCTGCTTCAGCTTCTACTGAACGTCCTCCCCTAAGAACACCGCCAGTAACATGTAAGCGTGCACCAACAAAAACCTGATGGCAAATAACGAAAAAACCGCAATTATCAAGACCTATAGACTATAGTCCCAATCTCCTGAAGAGTTTGGACCAATGAGCTACAAGAAAAGATGTTATATGTAGCATCCACCCATCAACGTGTATAACTTAGTGACAGAACCTTGCAAAAACAAAAAAAAAATCCTTTTTCATCACTTACCGCGGCATGTTGATACCTGGGGGAAGGAGATACCCCAGGTGCAAGAGTCCACTCCCACTGACCATTTCTATGCATTAGAAGCCCATAAGCATCTCCAAGTGCCTGATTAAACAATTACACACTGAGAAACATAAATGAAAAAGACAACTAGTAGATTGTTGCTGAAGAAAGAAAGTCTGCTTCACAGATTTTCTTCTCATTTTAATCTTTTGTACTGACAAGCAATATGTAAAAAGTGGCAAGCTACAGTAGTCTCTAAATATACAAAATAATTAGGTATTACTGTTCCTTCACAAACACTTGAAACAACATACCGCGCCAGAGGAATCTCTTCCACTGCAAAGCAGAAACATGCTATCAGAACGAGCACTAGCTGTTGCATACCTATAAAGCAATGCTTTATCATCGTAAACTAAAGAGAGATATCACTCAATTTAAGCAGAAGCTAACAGTTCTTCGCATAAAAATAAAACTTACATTCTAGCAGAAGGTCTATCACCGTCAGGATTTAGCCTCTGCCATACATATGGTTTCTGAGCTGTATCCAGAGCCCAGGCATCGGATAGGACTCGTTTCCCTAAAATTAACAGAAAATTAATGCAATTCCCTTAGTTTCCATTTCCCATGATCAGTTGCAATTCCTACTGCCAACTAATACTAAAATGACTGAGATATTACAACGTCATCGATCCTAGAGCAAACAAATAACTAACCCTAACTTACATAAATATAGTGCTATATCAGCCTCTTCCAAGATAAATCAAGCAAAAACATAACAAATCGAATTTATATCTTATGTTAATGCACAACTGAATCAATCAAATCAAAATGACGAGAAAAATCAAGATGAACTGGGAAGAAGATATTCTTACCATCATTACCACTAACAGTAACAAGGTATCGTTGGCCAACTAAATCGATAACATGACCATAACGAGGTCCAGGACCCTGCCCTTGCACAACCACTCTACATTCAGAATCAAGCATAAAAAAAAAAAAGGCATCAACCAGTCTTCAAGAATGACGGCAAACAAAACTGAGTAGAGCTGAATATCCAGCCATGAGAAGAGAAACCTACCTATGCCACTTGAATTTGTCATTTGTCAAGTCGAGAACAAAGAGATCATCCGTAGAATGCCCGGCAGGACCTATCCCACCCTAGAAATGAATAACCAACCCATATTAGAGAACATTACTTTTAAGATCAATATAAAAGAAGCAAAATTTCTTCAAATTTCTTAATAAATCACCTGAAAAACAACCATAGTGCCAACAGCAGCTTCCGCGTGGGCAGCCCTTGGAGACGGTGGGTCTCCAGCAGGTCTTAGTCTGATCATGAAAAGAAAGAACTAGTAATTACAATCAAATTCAGCTCACTTGAATCAAATAATAGACACATTCAAAGAAAAAAGTCTAAAAAGGAATTGTAAAAGAAACTAACCTAGTCCATTTTCTAGTGAGAATATCATAAGAAGGAACTGAATTGGTGACTCCAGCCAATCCTACAACAAAATCACAAACCCAATATTAGAGACATATAAAGAAATCAACTTCCACACTACAACCAACACACAGCATTATGAGAAGGAATGGTAACTGATGCCAGGAGCAGCTGAAGTGGGACCGCCTTCGATGGCGGTGGCGCCGCAGAAGAGAATGAGACGAGGGCCCTGAGTCTTGGTGGGGGCAACGGCGGTCAAGGTGTGGTCGCATCAGGGACCAGGAGCATCCTCATCGGTGTCCCAGTAGGTCTCCAACGGTCTGTAGATTGGAGCGGGGTGCAGCCATGGCTTGGAACCCATTGCAAACAAAACCAACCCGAACCCTCAGCCAACCCGATGAGGACAATAATAGTTAATTAAACAGTAAGAGGACAGAATCCAAGACAGCGAAACTTACTATCAAAGATAATAAATTAATAAATGGATTAAAAATATAATGAGACGAGCGAGGAATGGGGGGTCGGGTCCGTCCGACTGAAAGTTTTGATTAGAAAGTCAAGTTTTGAGTTTTCCGTCTTCCTTTGTTTTCTCTCCAATCTATTGGAGTCAACGTCTCTGTCTTCCATAATTTTCAATACAGTTGTCGAACCCATGCAAAACCGGAATTATGAGATTTTCTTCTCCTGGGCTGGGCGGGCGATTTTAGGTACAAAGGTCGGGTTTTTGAAGGGCATCCACGTAAATATATATATTAATCAATGTCTGAATGCTACTGGTTATCTTCTAAGTAGTATTATATGAGGTCCGAATGTTATGTTGACCTTGATTAACATTGTAATAACGGCAGCAAATGTCAAAAGCAGGAGCTGCCCCAATCGGGCAGAGCGGCGTGGTGGTGACATACGGGCAGGGCAAGGACCAACCAACATTATAATTGGAGCTAAAAGGTGGTAGATCAGGTTAGAATAGGAGTGTTTCAACACAAAAAAGCCCAACAGTATTCATTGCAAACAGTGGTCTGTTTCCATCCAATTTGGTCTGCTGCGATTCTATTTAAGTTCCGGAGGTTGAATACATCATCAAAAAGATTGCCTTTTTTTACTCTACGCGGATAATCTATGACCTGGCCTTTCTTCTGTGATGAAGTGGTCATTGGATTAACCTTCTTCAACGGCTGTGTGCCGGCACTTTTTCTGCAAGTAAACCAAGGAGTCAATATGGTGAACTTATCAAACTTAAACTCTGCGTAGAATTTGCACGAATTAGGCCCGCATTAGGAGAAAACCATTTGCCATCATCCGTAAGCCATTCAAATATTCCAGAACCAAACTGAAATCAAAGATTAAGACCGGCTGACCATACAACCCACCTGGATTACTCTCCCCATATTCAACCAAAAACCATGTCACCATACCATCATAAAGCAGCACTCCTAGATATGAGCTGCATTAGACAAGGCACAGGCACTTCTGAGAAAGAGAGAAACATAATTGCTGCTGACATTTTGGGATCCTTTTCGTCCCCACTCACTATTTCTGCATTAAACATGTTTCCATGTCAACTATATATTTCATGACTTCATATATATGAGAATAATTCATGCCCATAAGTTAATACATTGTGTAACTTTCATTTCATTCTTAGAAATCAGGATATCTTCTGGAAAAGTTCATCAATAACCACTCATTTCCAGTATCATTCCATTAAAAACAAATATAGTAGTATAAGGAGCTGGAAGGAACAAGCAGATATGAGATAACCAGCTATCTCTCTGTTTAAGAAATGATAAGATTACAACAAAAGGGCACAGAGATGTTAGTCAGGGGCACGGATTTGGGAACTTTGCTTGGATCTTGTTGATTTCCATAATTATTTCAGATGCAAGCTCAACTTTGCATGCGTTGACAACTTCACGGAGCTGCCACAAGCGAGTAGCTCCAAATATAGCACTTGCAATAAGAGGATGTCTCAATACAAAGGCTGCAAATGTTAAAAAAAAAATTAAATGCTGAACAAAAAAAGATTATATTGAAAGAACACAAGAACACAAACATGTGAAAGGCAAAGCAGCATAGACAGGGACTGGGATAAGATACAAACGTGATAACCCATTAAATGAATTTTTAAATCTTCAAAGGAAATAAATGATTGACCTTATTTCGTAAGGAAAAAAAATCATGGGATCATGACAGATTATCGAAATTAGATGTGTGGAAGTGTGCATTTCATATATTTAATAATTAAGCACTCATAACTTTGGAAAATGATACCGCCTAACACAAACAAACTACATTTTAACAAAATAAATTCAGATATGGGGAGAGCATACCAATCGCAAGGTGGACAGGATTAAGACCACAATCTTTGGCAACACCAAGGTATTCCTGTAAAAACAAAGAAGTGAGTGTGGACAGAGTATTGACTAAAAGCTAAGCATTCATTTGTTAGAAAACTTTATTTTCCCTAGTGCAAATAATATATTCGTCATAACAGAGAGTAATAAACAGAAAATTCAAAGAAAATGTAATTTTCATTTTTTTAATTAAAATTACATCATGTTTCTGATACTGTCATGTGTCACCAATCTACAAGCAACAATTCACATATTGCAAATTATTTCTAGAACAATTCATTTAATTGACAAAAATTTTAGAGAAATTTTCTTACCATAGCAGCTGCTTTTACAGTGTTTTTGGACAAGTTATATCTTGACTCTCCTTCCAAATACCTTCCTATATGGACAAAGAAAAAAAAACTTAATGAGGTGTTAATATAAAGAAAATAAAAACTTAGTGAGATGTTAATCCTGGTCCATGGTAAAGAAGAATTTTAAGGCATGAATACCGAACAAACATATGCAATCAACCTTTAAAAAGATTCAACCGAGCATCTGGAGGAACCCCATCAAGTGAAAAATACTTCCCAGACAGTATGCCCATTGCCAGGGGGCTGAAAGCCAATAAACTGATCCTGAAGGAATTTAATAATGCAACAAAGAAAGGAATTTCAATATCAGTTCAAAAGTGGCACCAAAACATCAAACCAAATAGGCATTTCAATTATATCACAAGAAATGTATGCTACCACATTCTCAACAACCTTAAGCACCACAAGTGAACCAAGAGTAAAACATGTGAGAGCAAAATGATTTTAGACACAATGGAATCAAGTCAAACAAAAATTAAGCATAATACAAAGGGAGGAATAACACAAACCCTTCATGATGACAGCACTCCGCTAATCCAGAATCAAAAGTTCGATTAAGCAAGCTGTAAGAGTTCTATCATTAAGACAACAACATGGATTAGCCAAGGTACAAATCAAAGCCTTTTCTTTGGCAAGTTACGGTTTCAGGAAGAGGAGATAACAGAGAATGGTTTGAATGGCTAAAAGAACAGCAATCACTATCACTACAACCTGGACAGAGACAATTTTTGGATAATGAGCAACCCTTTGAGCAGGATGAAGAAACTTCATAACACCATAAGGAGTTTCATTACTGACTCCAATGTATCTGATCTACAAAAGGAAAACTCTGTGTTACTAGATGCCATGTTAGTGACTACTTCATGAAAAGGCATAAGATTAAAATTAAAATCACCTTTCCAGCATCAACTGCTCTGCCAAGAGCATCAAGTTGTTCCTCTATATCAACGGAAGAGTATTGTTGGGTTGAATCATACTCAGTTTCTCCAAACATTGGAACATATCTTGAAATAAAAATATCAATTTAAAAGTAACCAACAAATGTGAGTCTGGAACCAAATTTCAACCGTATTCTGAACACTACCTAAAACAGATAAAGGAAAATCAGAAATAAAAAGGACTAAGATCCACATACAAACCGATCAGGCCCATGAATTTGATAAAGGTCAATGTAGTCCACTTTCATTCGTCACAAACTGCAATAACAATTGTAAATCATTGCCTCGAAAATGCAATTGCTCAGATATAAACAAATAATGAGATAGTGCAAGAAATGAGATAGCGGGTAAGTGCACACAAGTGAACTAACCTATCATCAATAGCATTGGTAATATTATTAGCATCTAAAGACATGGGTCCACCTCTAATCCAAAGCATTTGTCCAGAAGGTCCTACAACCTTTGAAGAGAAGCATCATTTACTCATTGCATCAATATGCTAAAGGAAAAACAAAATAGGAAGTTTTTTGAGAGTGAATTGAAACCTTAGTAGCGAGAACGAGACGGTCCCTTGGAATCTTGCGTTGTCGAATCCAACGGCCTAAGTACTCCTCGCTCCGCCCCTGCGTCTGAGCGCGTTGAGGCACCGGATACCTGCGATTTACCATTAAACCAAAAAGACTAAGATGGAAAACAAAGGGGGGAAGGACGAGAACAGGATTACATTTCGGCGGAGTCGAAAAAGTTGATTCCGGAGTGGAAGGCCTCGTCAAGAAGCTGAAAGGACTCGCACAAAGAGTTCTGCTCACCCAAAGTCATTGTTCCTGCGGATTGAAACAAGCGAGCTGAGCTTCCAGTATTATAAAAGCGGAATAGAGGAAGAAGATATGGGAGAACGGACCCAGACAAAGCCGTGAGACAGTTAAGTTAGGAGCCAAGTTGAAGAGAGGAACAGACATACTTGTTCAACTATAGGCACTCTATGCTACATATTTTCTGGTTTTCGGATAGCCTGGTGGTGGATTCCAAGACAACAAATCGGACTCCTGGGCTCACCTTCAGGCCAGTCAAAATGACCCATTGCATGAAGCTTCAGCCCGTATAAGCTTTTTTTTTTTAATTTCTTGTATAAGCATTATACCCACTAATAACTAAGCGATTTTTTTGGGCAAAAAAAAAACTAAGCGTTTTCTTACCTGGAAATTACACCACATATACGTTTACTGATCCTATTTAAGACTCTCAGCTTCTTTCAGAAAAAGAGAGTTTAATCACCCCTTAATTAATTAAAAATAAGGTGAATAATGTACGTATCCTAATCTCTTTCTTTTCTCTCTGTCTTTCTTCTACTTTATTTGACCGTCTTTTTTTTCTAGTAAAAAGAGGTATTGTTAGCTATTTTTTTCCCTCAAATCACATCTTAACATATTTTTTATCAATTTTTCTTCTAAAATTTGTGCGTCTTCCACAAAGATTTAGATTGATTTCTTTTTATGATTTCGTCGTTTTATTGCGGTGTTTAGTTTTTATCGTGTTTGTTGCAGCGTTTGATTTTTACTGTTATTGTTGTAAAGTTTGTCTTTTGTGGACGATTCAGGATTTCAAACAATCAATACATTCAATTTGATAAAATGTTAATCAAATTATGATCATCAATATATTGTAGATCTAGAGTCATAGGTATTTCAATCATTATATTATCTTCAAATATATAGGTTTTAAGCTGAATTATTATGTTATTAACGTAGATGCCGTAAATTTTTCACTGTTTTATCTGCTATAATTTTTAGCGGATTTGAATCTATATTTTTATTGATGTATTACTAATTTGAATGAATAAAATTATCCTTTATTGTAAAAAAACAGTTTAATCAAATTATTCCTAATTTAAAAAACATGTCTTTATCTTCCCATGCATAACCGTAATTCACACCAACATCCCTAAAATATCTTTTCCATAATTATCCATATTAAGTTAGTAACACAACCCACATATTATTTTTAATTATTAGCGGAATTTCAAAAATAAATCAGCATTGTTTTCTCCTATCTCACTCCTTCATCTCCACCTCTCCTCACTGTTCTTTTTCCAACTTCATATCTGCTTTCAGTCGACTCTCTCTCTCTACTTTCCCGTGCTCCTTTCTCTCTCTCTCTATTTCTCCGCCGCCCTCTGTCTCAAAGAGTAACCAACTACAGGTCCTACTTTGTGACCCCAATTGAAAGCATTTCACCCAGTTTTTTCTGCCATTGGATCAAGAAGTCAAAGCATTGGTTTACATGACTCACGGGTATGGATCTTATACTAGTTGGTTGTTCCAAAAGATTTGCATTAATTTTGCTACTTGGGGTTATGTTGTTTTTTACGCTAATCTTTTCAGCCATGGCAGCTCCGACCCTCTTTGTTGCTACATAGGTAACTTCACTTCTTTCCTTCTAACTCTCTCGGGTCAAGAAACTGGGACGCGGCGGCCGATGTTGTCTAAAGCCTTCCAGAGCAAGAAGTCGGATAAAATCAATACATATTCTTAATGGTGTCTCCAATTTAATTTCAAATATTTTCCTTGAAGCTTACATGTAATATTTGTTTATGATCAGATTTAATTTGATTTTGTTTTAACTAATATAATATTTGATTTGCCTATTAATTTTGTAACATTTGTTCACAAGTTATGGACACCATATCTCTATAATATAACTTTAATATTAGTATATAGTCACATGTATTCGATGTAATAATGACGAAATATCAGTGTAATATTAGCGTGTATTAACATCCACGTAATGTGGTCAAATAATACATATAAATTGCGATCTTTCGTTCATATTAATTTAATAATATTCGAAATAATATATCAATATCCATTTAATATTGCTTGTATTTTAGATAATACAATTTTTTTTATTATGAGCATATAGTCATATGTATCGGATGTGTGGATGCAATATTATTCAATATGATAATTTAATAATAACCAAGATAAAATATTAATATCCAATAAATACTACATGTTTTTTGTAATGTGTAGCATATTCCGGTCGCATGTATGCCATACTAACACAATGTTTAATGTATAATAAATTAACAAAATCAACACAATATGCCATATTTTGCCAATAATACTTGTAATTTTTTCCACAAAACATACTCCCATCGTATGCAGTTTTTTATCCGGATGTTGTTTTATTATTTTTCATATAATTATAGCATGGTCTTCAATGGAGTCTTCCTCTTAATTTAAAATATTATTCTTTAAAATTACATTTAATATCCATTTATGGTTTGATTTAATTTGATTTTTTATCTAATATGTTTTTATCTTTGTTTAAACAAAAAAATAATTGCTGATTTCCAACAAAAAAAAAGATAACTGCTCATGCACGTTTTTTGTCTAAGTCTCAATTATTTATTTTTAGAAGATTGGTTGGAAGTGAAAGTGTCTTCTTATATAAATATTAGGGAAAATAATTTCTAAATTTTGAGCTATAACCTATTTATTAGATGTCTTCGTAAATGTTACGTACACATTTTTTAGGTGAAAACATGGTTATACTTAAATCATGTCGTTATTAGTCTGTTCGTATTTCGTTAATATGTTGCTGACTAGTCCAATTTTTTGTTTGAATAAAAATTTAAAGACGAAAATAACCTTAAAACTCTAATTCCTTTTTTTCTAATCTTCTTGTTCATATTAATTCTGATATGTTTTTAAACACATGCTCTTGAGTTCTACTTCACCACAAGTTCAACGCCTAGAAATGTCTTCATCCAACTCATTTCCTTCGAACACAAATGAAGGTCTAGAATTTTATCAAAACTAAGCTCATATTTCAACAATTAACCAAGTAGACCACTATAGTACCTGAAAATGGAAGTCATGTGTTATCATGAACACATATTCCGCTTCAATTTTCAATTAAACAAAGAAGCTGAAGCAGCTTATAACCAGTAAAAGTAAAATCACTCTAAAAATTGTCGCTGATTCCACTTGAAGTTTCAATTACACAAATTCTTCTTCAATTTTCAATTACACAAATTCCATTAGCTATATGAAGATCAAAATTGTCACAGATCAAGGAAAAAAAGGGAAAAAAAATCGAAAAAATTCCAGATCTAACTTAATTTCTACTCACCCAATCTCGGTAAACTCCTTTTCCCAACTACAGCACCATATTCACTTTCTCCACCATTTTTACTCTTTTTTCCAGTCTTGGATTTCTTGTTACTCTGAGAGTTCTCTCTATTTACTTCCTCAACCATTTTCATCACCACATCACTTTCTCTCAACTTACGCACCTCTTTCAAGAGCCCAAAACGAGAACAAAACAAACCCAGAAAACCCTCAACAAGCAAAACCCACAAATCAAAAACCACAAACAAAATCAAATCTCAAAAGCAAGACCCACAAATCAAAAACCAAAAAATCTCAAACATTGGCACTCACAGTCAAAACCCATATGCCGAAACACTTGACCATTTCCAACAAAAAGAAAAAAGAAAAAATGGCTCATGCATCATCAACAAAAGTCACTGAAATTGCAGATAGTAGAAACAATGATCGCAGATCGGTGGACAGAGAGATCTCTGAATCCATTAGTAAATCTAGTCCCATACTCCTCACTAGTCAATGACAACGAATACGATAACGTCGGTGATGACGGCCTCCATTCCACCAGAAAGAGATAGAGTGCGACAGAGAGAAAGACTTCCCCCAGAGAGGAGAGAGAGAGAGAGATCTGGGTTTTGAGAGAGAGAACATCTGATGAGAAACAGAGAGAGCAGTCGGTTTTGAGAAAGGGCGCGAGAGAAAGAGAGAGAAAATGTCTATGTAATAGCTGTGGTTTTGGAATTTAAAGAAAGCTAATTTCATGAAGTTTAATTTCCGTTTACTGTCAGTCACTAAGTTATATTACATCTAAAAAACGAATATTTAGCTAGTCATTAAGTTATACCTCAAAGCCTTAGAAATTATTTTTTCTAAATATTATGCAAATTATATCTATTAGTGAAAGAGGTTGAAATGGTATTTATTTATACTATCATTTCTAATATGTGTCATATTTGTGTAAAAGTTCATGTATAAAAAAAGAAGTGAAGTCCACAAAATCTATTTATGAAGTTTGTGTAGCCATTGTTGATTGCTCAAATGTGACTGAAATAATGTGAAGTTTTTTCTCAACTAGAACTTCCTCAAATGTCCCATAACAAATTCACCATTTTTCGTAGAAAAAATATGCATAATCATGTTAAGCGTTTGAATGAACGAACACGACGATAAATTTGTGAGAATGGACCTCATAAAATCTTGAAATGACGAGGCAATAAACAAAATAAGAATTTCTTTGCTTGTCCAAAAAAGGAATATACATGAGATTTATAGACGGATCATCCTACATTCTAACACTATTGAGAAAACAAAGTCAGCAATTTCCAATACAAATTGATCTAGAACTCCTGTGAAACGGAGCCGATCTCACCCTTCCCTTTGGTAGCCTTCTTGGGCAAAAGATTCTGATGAATATTGGGTAACACGCCTCCATTAGCAATGGTCACAGTACCCAAAAGCTTTCTTAATTCCTCATCGTTCCTCACAGCCAACTGAATGTGCCTGGGGACAATCCTGTTCTTCTTGTTGTCTCTGGCTGCGTTACCAGCAAGCTCCAACACCTAAAACACCATCAAAACAATTAGTCAAAACCCCAAATGTAAACACAATCGATTCAAAATTACCCGCAATTAATGAGAATAAATGAATAAACAAACCTCAGCAGCTAGATACTCGAGAACAGCGGAGAGATAGACAGGGGATCCGGAACCAACCCGCTCTGCATATCGACCTTTCTTAAGGAAACGGGCGACCCGGCCGACGGGAAACTGGAGACCAGCCTTTTCAGAGCGGCGGACAGACTTGGCCTTGGGCTTGCCTCTTCCGCCCTTGGTGGATGCAGCAGCTGCAGTTGCGGTGGAACTCATTTTAAGATGAATTTGTTGGGAGGCTAAATCAACAGAGAGGCTTTTGAGAAATTTTGTTTGTAGGAGATAAAACAACAGACGAATTTGCTGGAACTCAAAGAGGATGTTTTGTCTTTATATAAAAATCAATGGAAGGATTTGTTTGGTTGTTGGGGTTTCACGCGGATTGCCAACGTGGCGCTGTTTTCTTTTTCAGAATTTTTAAGTGAGCGGGAAACTTTTGGTTTCCCACCCAGGTGAGAAAAAGAAAGGAGTGTCCCTGATTGGCTTCAATGGGTTCTCGCGGATCGCCAACCTGGCAAAGCGTACGCCACTAGATTTTTTAATTGCTACGAATTGATGATCCATCTAGAACGGCCTCGTTTATCATCCACTTAGAAAATTGGGCTTTCCCGAAGCCTAGTATTCCAGGTTTTTAATCATATCATCAAGACCTGACCTGTCCGTATGACTGCTTCATCATTGATTCATTCCACAAAACTCAGACAAGATTTTAATTTGTATACTTTCCTGTGTTGGTTTCTGATTAACCTCAGAAACAGTACTGTGTTACTCATTAAGGTCTGCGAATTTTGAATCGAATTAAACAAGTTCAAATATAACATGGACAGCCGGTGTTCAAAATGTGTATATATATAGCATGAACAGTTCAGTAGTTTCAGGACCGAACAAACTAGACACAGGCAACAACATTGACAAAAATTCAGCATCATCCACATGAAACAAATACTGCAAAAGCCAAATCTGAATCCATTTCATTTTTGAAGTTCAATTAGATGCATTCTTTGGTTGGAAGTGGAACACCATGTACAAATCTCTACCTCCAACCCATTGCAACGCCATCCTCATTACAAAAAGTAAATACACAGATTGCAAATATTAAAAGGAAGAAACAATAACAACTCAATGGCATTCAAGCACATTCTTTTTCTTGGTTTAAAGGCTTAACAGAAGGGTGACTCTTAAAACAGTTTAAATTAGAAGGAACCATACTCTTCAGACTCTTTGAATTGGACTTAGCTCCATGAGCAATCAACGAAAGGGCAACCTGTGCGTGTCCTGCTTCAACAGCACAATGAAGAGGAGTATATCCAGCATCATCGACCGCATCAACTTGAGCTCCATGATTAAGCAAGACCTTAACACTATCTACACGGCCTTTGAACGCAGCTCTATGCAAAGGAGTCCATCCATTTTGATCCCTCCCATTCACGTTAGCCCCATCGGCCAGGCAACTCTTGATCGCAT
>CAODLS011933810.1:0-10006 GCA_948243855.1 Flueggea neowawraea
TTGAGGATTGATGAGAACATGGTGGTGGTGAAAGTGTGTAATGGAAGGGTTTAATTCTGTAGGTTTTAGGCTGGAGGGAAGTTGTTGCCCGTTCCGGAACCGACGGCTCTGGTTTGTCAAATATACGAACTGGAATCGAACGTAGTTTTTATGGTTTGGTCTGATTTTGATTCAGTTTGATTTTGGTTTCGGTTTTTGATCGGTTTAACCGTCGGTTCGATTTCGGTTCGGTTTCCGGTTTTCTTTTTTTTTTTTCAAAATTTTGTTTTTAATTCGTTATTTTATCCCGCCAATTGGTTTGTAAATTTTGTTATATTCAATAATTAACTATAATACCAATAATACATTTTATTCCAAAAAATATAATTGTAAAAAATAACTTTGAGAAATGTAGAAAACGTAATTGTAATAATAAAATATATAAATAATTAATAATAGTAATTTATAGAAAAATTAATTTTTAAGAGAGTGTAGAAGAGATTGAGAGAGAAAAAATGGTGTAAAATTGGTAAGAATGGGATGAGGTATTTATAGAGTTGAAAAAAAAAACAAAAAAAAAAAGAAAATAACCGTTGGAACCGGCGGTTCGCCGGTTTTTAAAATGAGAAACCGAAACCGAAAACCGTCGGTTTTGGTCGGCCAGTTCCGGTTCCGATTCGGTTCCAGTTTTGACCGGTCCAGTTTCGGTTCGATTCGCCGGTTCCAGTTTGATTTTTACAACTCTAGTTGAAGGCACAAAGGAGGAGCTAGCACGTCATGAACTGAACACCTATAAAGATTGCATAACTATAGGGTCCATAATAGTTTCCATGACATATTAATACATCAACCTTATTTATATATAATTGTTGAATCTTAAGTTTTGATCATTGAATAAAATATCATCATTAAGCTTTTTATTTATTTTCAATTATTTCAGATACTGTATATGAACAAAATCGTATATGTGTATGATTATATGTTATTTTACTTCCATGAATGGTAATTCAACTGATAAGTAAGCAAAAAATTGTATTTCAAATGTTGAGTTCAAATTTTATGAACTATAGTTATCACTTCCTTTCGTTCTTTTTATTTAATCCTTATATTTTTAATAAAATCAAAGCTCAATTATGAAATTTCTACTTTTCATTTTTGAAAGAAATTACAAGGCTAACAGTGCATGATTAATGATCCAAAAAATACAGATCTATGAGTTTGTCTTTTTTCTATGATATTGATGAAATGTTTGTTGGAGATGACGCACTTGCGAAATAAAATGGGAGATGAAGAGTTAAATGACAGCTTTGTGGTATTCTTCGAGAATGAGATATTTGCAACTATTGATAACGAATCCATTTTGAAGCATTTTCAAAATATGGATGACCGTAGGAGTTAATTATCTCGCAACACAAAAACGAGTGTAGCTTGATTTGTACTCGTTTTTACTTTTTTAACTGGCTCTGATGTAATTTTATCGTACTCTAATATCGCCATATATTTTGTTGTAAAAAAAATTCATTTTAGTTCATCCTAACACCAGCGGTCCGACCGCACGTCAGGGAATTTCTAGCTCTGCCCCTTGATTGAGGCGTAGATGACATCGGGATCATTAGGGTCGCAGCATTTCATATGCCTTAAAAAAAATTCTAGTCTTCCATCTATCAACAAGTTTTGTAGCGAAACTTCACGATGTAACCCCCATTCTCCTTCGTTTAGATCCCAAACTCTACGAATCAAATCACTAATCTGACATACAACTGATGGCAACACAGAGTCTCTCATTCTTGGAGGACAAGGTAGTTTTGTTTCGACCAACACAAATGTGCTCGATGAGAGAACTGCGATGATCAATTCAGGAAGCTTTTTCTTGTGCCGAGTGACATACATTGAGTACTATAAACCACTGCAAATTCTCCACCCTTTTTCGACGTCGTAAAACCAATTTATACTGTTCTGTGGAATACTATACTTTTTAAAGCTAATGTAAGATAATTTGGAAGACGTATCCATTCTCTAGTAACAGGATTGCATACCAAATATTCAGTATCCGACGACGAATGGTGCCTACAAAGAAATGAATCATCTGAGGACGCTTCGTCTTTTATGGGTAAATATATGAAATCAAGAGACAACCCTGCTCTGAGACTACGCCGATTCAAAGATTCAAACTCAGAGGGACTAAACAAGCATACTGAAATCTCATAGTCATATATTTAACTTGCTTATTTTTTTTAAAAAAGTAAATAAATGTATCATATCATGAGATGGGAGTTTTTGACAAAACTTTGTGTAAATTTTCAACGTTGTATCGCTTAAGTATTTTTATTGCATTCTGCATTAAAAAACCGAAAATTCGATTCTTATTGAGAGTAAATAAAAATAATGATTTATAAAAAATATATATATATTTACATTGAAATTTTCTCGTAAATTTTTGAATTCAGACCCATGCTGCATTAGTTAAAATAATAAAACTAGATTTGTCAAAATAAACATGTATATTAATACTTTCGAAAGTGATAATCCACTCCTGTAAAGAAAACATAAAGGAAACAACGATGGAATCGTCAACTTTTGAGCAGAAATTTCCCTTCCACTAGGAGTAGATTCGAAAATGGATGAGTCAATGGTTGGAATTAATGTGAAGAACCAAAGAGGCTCAGATACATATCTGCATGTGGGGGTGGACCATAAAAACCAGGGCATAGATGAAAAAAGAAAATGTTGGTGGAGACTCAACTTTTTTCAGCGACCCATATATCCTAGTTGTAGGGATTGATTATAAGGGTGGGGTCCCGTCCACTGGGCCACGTCAAGTCTATCTGTACAGACAAGAAGGTGTTGTGAGAGCGCATGGCATCTGACGTGGCACGGTGAGACCGTGAGTGAGCATCTGATGACGACTGGTCTTTCCCCTCCACATCCGGCGGCTTGGCCACCCCCACCCACCCCCATTTCATTTTCTTTTCACAACCTTACCTATTTAATAAAAAAATTATTTTTTTATTAATTTTATGTCTCACGTTGCTTAATTAAATATATTTAACAAACAAAAAAATATTTTATATCTGAACGAATTTTACACTGGAAATTCGAATCTCAAACAAATGTATTTGAGTTGTTCACTAATAAAAATGTGCGGTTCTATTAGTGATTTAGGTATTTTCTTTCCAATAAAACCCCAAATTTCCACAAGCACTAAAGTGAATGGATAAAATGCCAATTGGTATTGAATTTGGAACTTTGTTGCAATGACACTGACTCAACAATTCGTATTAAATTATCCTAGAAAGTACTACTTCATTAGATTAGTTGTTATTACGACAACATGAAGACGAAACAAACCCTATCCAAATTACATATTTTTGGTTTCTTCTTTGATATTTTTGTCATAATAAATTCCAATTAATATTGGTTTTTATTCGCAACAGTAATTTTTTTTTGAAAAAACATGAAAATTAAATTGTAAAGAGATATCAACTAAAACCAATGAGTTTATAACTCAATGGCCAATTTCAGTGCCAAATCGTGAGTTTGATTCTTGGCGAGACCAAATAAAATGACTTGTAAAAAAAAGAGACATCAAGTACTACGACTTATAAAAAATAAATTACAGAATTTCACTTAATTAGAATATTTAGGATTACTAATAAGGCTAGATTTGCTAATTAATACCGGTTGACAATAATAGTCCATTAATTGACTGTAAGGGTCCATTAATTTCCATCTCATTTCAGTTTTCACACCTGAGCAAATGTGTCTGTGTCGTGCATGTTGGCTTACAACCTAGTCTATATATAGAATTTTGGTTATCGTAGATTCAAGTTATTAATTTATTAAATTACTTCTGTAAGATTAAAAAATCACGCTTAGAAAATGTATCACGAATAGTTTAATAATTTAAATAATTAAGCTAGAAAAAACTTTATTAAAATGATCATTGAACATCACCAACATATTAGAGTGACAATATTCCACAATATGAAAAAGCAACCTTACAACTACCGATAAATGTTCTGTGTGCTTCAAAAAACAAATCCGCAAAAAATCTCCATGCAAAAATAAAGAAGAACCCGAGGACGAGCCAAGCATACAAAGGTACATTTGATGGTGACACTTCCACCACACATTAATCTTTTTCTTTTACCTTTTTAATTAAGGTATGTTTTATTCTCATTCCATTATTAACATATAATTAATCAGTAATCTTGGAAGGGTTTTCTCTCTCTTGCCATTGATGCATGGCCAATAATCTCTACTTTTGAGGGGCACTAGAGTAACACAGTGTGCGAAAGATAAGCTGATGATTAACAAACTCAGAAAATTCTTCATTTCATAATTTTATTAATTTCAAACTTTCTGAAAATTTAATAAAACAAAAAGAGAAAAAAAGAAAGAGTTTAAAAAAAAATAGGTGAAAAAGAGAAGTATATTATAAACACTCACACACACAAACAGACCCTAGTAGCTCCTTTATCTTTCAATCTCCTCTCTTCTTTCTCTGCAACTATCTCTTCTATCTTGATGTGATTCTCCACCACATCTCTAATAAAGAGATCACCAAAAAAAACAAAGAACCCATCAAGCTTTACAAAAGAAAGAAAGAAGAATTAAAGCTCAATTCCACCCACACCATGGTCTTCCAATCCCTTCCACTCTATGTAGATCCACCAAACTGGCCTCAGGTTTTTTCATTTTTTCTATCTTTTTTCTTCCATGGTTTCCTTTGTTTTTGGCATATTATATACCTAACTATATCTATATATTCAAAGAAAACCAATAAAAGGATGAATATTAATATTCTTCCCATGCTTTTTATTTCCTCTTCTTGAATATACCAGGTATTTGATCTTTATTTTCTTGTTTTTATTGATTTTTTTTTTGTTTTTCATTTCTTAATTCTGCAGCAAGCTAATCAACAATCTGCAGAAGCTGGAGCAGATCAAAACACCCAACTTCCGCCGCCACCACCACCAGGTGGTGATCCAGCCAGGGCTGGATCGGTCAGGCCCAGTTCGATGGCCGAACGAGCCAGACTAGCCAAGATTCCACAACCTGAAGCAGCACTTAAATGTCCAAGATGCGATTCGGCCATCACGAAATTTTGTTACTTCAACAATTACAGTCTTTCGCAGCCTCGCCATTTCTGCAAAACCTGTAGACGGTACTGGACCAGAGGAGGTGCACTAAGGAACGTGCCGGTCGGTGGTGGTTGTAGACCGAATAAAAGAACCAAACCAACCAGTAGATCAAAATCGCCGGTTCTTCTTAAAACCGGGCCTGGTTCCAATGTCAGTGCTGATGGACTCGGTTCTGATAGTTGCACCACCGGTGACGTTGTACAGCTGCCTCCGCCAACGCAATTACCGATTTTGCCCCCTTTGCACCATCTTGGTGACTTCAATTCAGCGGATATTGGGTTGAATTTCAGTGGAATTCAGCCTCCAGCCGCGGCTGGTGGTGGTTGTGGTATTGAATTTCCGACTAGTAGTTCCGGTGGTGGGTTTCTTGAGCAGTGGAAATTGCAACAGTTTCCATCTATATCAAATTTGGATACAGCAACAGGGTTGTACCCATTTGAAGCTGGAGGGGTTGAGAATTCGAATTTCATCGGTCAGCTTCGGTGGCCGAAACCTGGGAACGGTGATGGTCAGGCGAAAATGGAGGAAAATAGTAATATTCAAGGGTTGAATTTGCCAAGGAATTTATTGGGAAGTCTTTCAGGATCAAATGATCAATATTGGAGTAGCAACAATATTAATGCATGGCCTGACCTGCCTGGTTTTACTTCCTCTACTGCAAACCATCTAATGTGATACATATGTGTGACGATGAATATTAAAAAATCAGTTCTCTTTTATTCAAAATGGCATCTCCATGGATATATATATATTTGCATGTTTGTATTTTTTTCATTGAATTACACTACAGGTTCCTCTGAAGACAAATCATCAAAATTGCCCTAACTTTGCAAAGCCGACTCTCAGAAGAGAATTATCGAGTAATGGAACGTACGATCCGGATCAGAATCTTGTAAATCTTGATGATCTACCAGGAAAAAGAGAGATTAGAAATGGTAGGTTAATTTCTTCTGCCACTCTTAAATTTGGTTTATTCTGTATTGATTAATTATAAGATTATTTATGCCTATGGCTGGGATATCATGGGCTTGAAATATATTTATCTCATGAAAAGATATTGAGTTTGAAGTTTCCCTGGTATATATGTTTTGAGTGTTTTTGTTTTGATTTAATAATGAATTTTCTTTTCTTTGCATTTTTATGCTTCATCTTGACTCCAACTTCGTCAATAATTCTCTTGATTTCTTCTTTTAATGCTTGAAAGGTAGGCACCAAAGAGTTAATTGTCTTAATGCATGTTATAGTAATTAAGAGCAATGAGAGCTCTAGAATTGATTAGCTTGATCAAGGCGCATGTTTTTAATGTATTTAGCTATAACCCTAATAAGGTTTAAAACCATGGAGTACAATCGGATAAAACATTCTTTTTGTGAAGTCCATACACAGTAGTGAGCTTGTAATATTTGATCTTTCATGGTCACGAAAGATGCCTGGTTTCTTTAATGTCACCATGCATGCATTTGTTTAATCAACTGAATTTTTATGAAGAGCGGATAACTACTTTAAAATAGTTTTTTTATAAGTAAAGTTTGTTCAAAATCAATATATTAACTATTGAGACAATAATTTGTTGTTGCTCACTTCAGCACTTCAATCATTTACCAAGAAGTGTTAGTTATTGTTCTTCAGTCAACAGGAAAAAGAGAAAGAAAAAACCGTTGAATACATCTAAGTTTGTGCCGTACTTTAGTCCTTGACGAGAGAGAGAAAAAAAAGAAGGAAAACATATTGAACTGGTTTTTAGAATTACAATTATGAACATACTAACTTGTTTTCTTCATGACCCGACATGAAGTACTAATTTGTTGTATACGTCAGTTAGAACTCGAAATTTGGTAGGTAGCTATAATAATGTGGACACAAGCTGTATAAATAACGCCAAAATCCCACTCAAATCCATGCAAGCATATGTGATATTCTCCAATTTTGTTTGCAAACTCTAACGTAAGAACACTATAAACTTACAAAAGAGTCCAAAGTAGTTTACGTACAAAAAAAATCCCTAGACGCTAGACCCCTTCTTAACCTTTTGGCTGGTTATGGTTCTTTTACTTTCATACATTGACTTCATATTAAAAGAAGGCATGGCATAAATTATTCCTACTTATCTCAGTTAACTGTTTATAATTTCAAGTTTATTGACTAAAAGTACGATAAAAAGAATGTTTCATTCGAATTTGTATGGAGATTAATTATGATGTCATGAGGTGGATTTTTTTCTTTGTATCCCGCAATGGAATCTAGATTTTGGATCTGCTTTTGTTATAACCAAGGCTGGTTCGCCAACAAGGAATAAAGGTGTATATCTAAACTGTCCAAAAAGCTAGTAGCGTCAATCACTCGTGTTTTTCGCTCTTGATTAAGCCATTACTGTATTGTTTAGCAACTTGAATAAAGTTAAATTGTATCACTTAAACTAAATTATTTATAAATAAGATGGTAGGAGTTTGTAACTCACTCCAATATTAAGAAATTGAAAGTTCAATTCTCTTTACTAAAAAGTGGTTATCTATTCTTTGTAGCTTACTTGAATTGAATAGAATCAAATAATTGATAAATTTTGATTATGTAATGGTACTGAATAAACAGTATGTGATTGTGAGGATAGCTTTTGGTCGGTTGGTTTGTGAGGTAGTGATGAGACTGAGGTCCCAAATCTGTTGCATAAATAGGCATTTCCTTTTGAAAAAGAAAAAAAAAAGAAAGGAATCGGAGGAAGAAGAAGAAAGGCACGGAAACCCCAGCAAGAAATGGTGGGGAACGGATGTGGCACATGTAAATGAAAAAGGATAGGCCTAAGTATGTTAACTCTGTTTCCATGGCAGCTTTAGCTTTTCAGAGGTCACTGTTGTTGGGTTGTTACTTCTTCTCTCTTCTTGGGTTCTGAGATTCCAATCTATGCTAGCTAATGGTGTGTTGCTTCCTTCACGTTCTCCCACATGTACTCAATCATGTATAATGTGCTAGATTCTTGGTCATTTCTAGATCATATTCCTCTTTTGAATTCACCTCATTTGTTTTCTTCTATAACTTTAATTTCACTGTGGTACTCTTTGATTCTCATATCAATGTTTTTTATTATCCTAAATTAATTTACACTCTATTCGGGAAAAGGTGGAAGCATTTTGGGAAATCAAAATCTTGAAAGTTTGTTTGGGTTGAATTTTTTTTGTAATATGTCGCATGCAATTTAATTACCCAAATAGAAAATTAAATTAATATATAATAACAATAGTAATTAAAATTAATATTCATGGAACCAATATAATTAATTTTTTTTTGACGCATGAAAGAAGCCTATGTATTACACAAAGTTATCAATTATTATGAAAATTGATCCAAAATGCAATGCCATGAATCCTTTTACATACTGTGTAATTTTAGTCTATTTGACATGCCAATCAAGTAAAAACAAACTTTCTGGAGTAGTAGCAGGACTCCCTCTCTATTAATTAAAGGTATCAACTTTGAATTTTGAACATTGAGAGCATAGAACTTGACAAGGATGTTTTACTCTTTATAAGAGTACTACTCATCTCGAATTCGTATAAATTAAATATCAATAATGTGTATGATTATTTGGTATTTTAATGAAAATAACATAAAATCTTATTAGTTGTATAATAAATATATAATTGATAGTACTGTTCAAATTTTCTCTAACGCTAGGAGAGGTTCATATATAATTCAATTTTTAGTAGCTATATAAATGAAAAAAAAGATAAAGATTGACTGCTGGGTGTGGCCTATAGTTGTCACTGAATTCAGCATCTCTTGCTTTTCTTAGCTAGCAATGGATATAATTGGTCATATTACATGTAGATCCATGTATATAAGCTGAAGCTCCACATACAAATGAATGGAACATTACGTAGCAAAGCACTGATATTTTTCAAACCCATATATGCTTTATGCATAGTGACATAAATATATACTACTAAATCTCCTAACCATCCAATGCATATTCATGCATGTCCTTTTATGGCTTATATAAGGAGAAAGAGGCCATTCAGAAAGATAGTTGACCAGACCTTTAACTTATTAAACTTGCTATTGTTAACTCTCATCATGCCCAAAAAAAAAACACTTGTTATTGTTTTTTTATAAAAGAGAATTGTACATTCTAAATTTTATTAATACCCTTATTTATAACGAAGTAATACTGTAGTTACAAAAATTATTTAATAAAACTTGTTATTGTTAACTCTTCTTAAAACGACAAAACTTTACTAAAGTGAATAAATTTTCTGTTTACAGCAAAATTAATGTGTTCCAGCTCTTGATTTCGTGACGGGTCAACTTGATTTTTTGAATGGAACGCAAATTAAAGACGAACACAAAGATTTCATTCGTCTTATATTGTAGGATGCCATGATGATGCACTTGTACCTTCCATGTTCTTTTCAGCAATAAATCATAAACATTTATTTAACTTTTTTTGTAGATTTTAGTGGTCTATTAATTAACATAGTAAATTTTTAATGTCTAACGTATGGAAATTGACTTCCACTGGACTCTAATTTACAACTGTGAGAAAATAAATGACGGACAAAAATATCTATCGGAGATAACAATTATCGAATATTATTTTTTTTATCTGAACTTATGGAATGATATCATATACTATATATGAATTTGGACAACAAAAAAAAGATTAAAAAAACACTCTAAAATTTTTCCATTGATTTTTTGAAATTTTTTGGTAATTTATAATTTTAAATAGTTTTTTAAATAATTAATACAATTTATATTTATTAAAAATAATAAATATACTTTTATTATGTATAAATTTATTAATTAATTGAGGTGAATTAATTTTATTTAATAATATATTATTAAAAATTTGTTCAAATATTATGAGAGAACTTTAAGAGATATATAAA
>CAODLS011933836.1:0-16883 GCA_948243855.1 Flueggea neowawraea
GTGAACAATTTCTGACGTACGTGACTTCTAAGTCTGAACCATCCAGTAGCTTCTGTTTTCAGTCCGAAGCATCTCACGTACTTGAAATTTCATCTCACGTACTTTGATTCAATGTGACGTACGTGAATGTTTAAGCTTGCGTATGTGACTGATCAATACTTGACCGTTGCTTCATCTGTTTATCTCGATTCATGTGAAATTCAAAACAAAACACCCTCTGAACTGCAATCTTTGTCTTGTCTTGTATATGTGACGTACGTTACTTTTAAGTACACACGTACGTGTGGCTTCATGCCTTCAGTTGATTCAAGACTTCAATTTTCCCACTTTAATTCTGATCAATTTTCACGTACTTTGGATACATTTCACGTACGTGTTAATTTCTAACGTACGTGAAATTTTTCTAGCGTACGTGTGTTCACTTCTTTTTAGTTCAAGTAGCTTCTATTTCAGCTCACGATAGAACTCACGTACTTTAGACACTTTTCACGTACGTGTAAATTTCTAACGTACGTGAACCCTTTTGTACGTACGTGTGTTCACTTCGTTTCAGTTCTAGTAGCTTCTATTTCATCTAACGGTAGAACTCATGTACTTAAGGCTTCACTGACGTACGTGACATTAACACACGTACGTGACTTTGTATTGACGTACGTGAATCTTGCTTCATATCAAATTCTGCAGTTTGTTTATCGTCAAAACTTTAGAGAAATCTCAATGTTGACCACCCTTAGTCCAACAGATATCATTCCAAGCTGATGATAACTAATCATATACCCGTGCTATATTAGAACTGTGCTAACTAGATCAAATCAAATAATTTAGCAACCTTAAGAGTCCAAATGGTACCCAACTCAAAAGGGCTAACAGCTAACAACCTTAGGGGCTCTAAATAGTTCTCTCTGTCCACCTTAAGGGTCTGAAGGCTATAACTGAGAATATATTGATTTTGACACATCCGCAAGCATTGAAGTCCCCGTGCTCCAACTAGATATGTCTCACCAGGCTCACAAAACAATACACCGCGGGAAAATGAGCAAGAACACAGACTCACTGAAATTGGTATCCAACCATCATATCTCGTGCCAAAACGATCTGATATGGGACTAGTATCTGAAATCTGAATCATACGTGGACTCCTACCACTAGATCATATGTGGATCTCTGCCACTACTGAAATCTGGATCATACATGGACTCCTGCCACTAGATCACATAGTCATGTGTGTTAGCTAGACACACGGGTCACCACTTACTCTGGTAACCGAGTGCTACCACTACCTTGGTAACTGAGCTTCCACATTGGTATACCAAAGGTTATGTTTACCCCCATAATGTAGGTGTCCCATATTGAAGTATTTACCGAAAACGTATGCAAATATCTATTTAAAAATATTCAAACAGACAACATGTCGAACATACATATTGTTCACCAAATATCCCAAACGTTTAACCGAAACGTTTGTTAGCAAAATGTCTCAAAACGCTGAATAGAGTATTTATTCCGAAATACACTTAATCCCGAAAACAAACACATGTTTCAGAAAATATTCTTAAATTCAAATAGAACATTTTCTAAATAATGAATATCTTCAAAAATTTCCAAAACGAAGGGTTATTACTGAAACTATAATAAATATTAGAACATAATATTTATTTCAGAAACTACCAAAAGTCCAAACAAAATATTTATTATCAAAATATTTTAAAGTACTGAACAAAGTATTCTCTATAGAGAATATATTAAAGGAAAAATTCAAATCCATAATAAATATCAAAACATGATATTTATTTCAAAAACCATAAAAATATCCAAACCAAAACATTTATTACAACACGTAATAAATTTCATAAACAGATTTTCTAAATAAGTCAAATTTTAGGATTTACTGATCCTTTAGAAATTTTCAAATTCCATGCAAAGGTTCTGACACAGCAAAACGATATAAATTTAAGAGACACAGCCTATGTGTCTGAATGTGTCATTCCACTCACCTGAAAATCCAAGTTGAATGGCCCAGTCAAGCTCCACTGGTGACTACTCAACCTCGCTGACCGAAACATGAAACTGAAACAATTATCAAAGCACAATCAAATACAAGATATTGGTACTGTGGCGGTACCAAAATGTATGAAATGCAAATGCTAACATAGCCTCAGAGAAACCCATCTCGAATGAAGATCCAACGCTCTCACCTCAAAAATCAAACATCTCGTAAAATTATAGTTTGGTCCCAACCTCTATAAAATTAAGCTTTAGTCCTCAAACTTTTCAAAATTTACCAATCAATCCACAAAGAGTCCAACAAGTCCTCTAAGTAGTTAAAACCTCCAAATTAGTCCTCTAACTCTCTAAAATTACATTATAGTCCCAACATGCCAAATATCAAAAATGATCCTCAAGTAATTTAGAATTATGCAAAAAATCCAAACTAGTCCCTACGGTAGGATTTTACACCAAAACATCCAAAAATCCATATCGATTGAAACTCGATGTTCCAAACAACCCACATTACTCCTAAACAACTCCAGAGACTTCAATCCATCAACAAACCCAACAAACAAACTCTAAATCAAACAGAAATTGCTCAAACCCGAATTGAACCCTAGTTCAAACCATAACTCACCAAATCACGTGATTTCAAGCTCAAATCATGATCATATTACCTCAATACAACCTAATCTAACAACCCATAGCATCCATTAATTAGAATCATAAGAAAATTTGAACCCTAAATCAATTGGCCCAAACAGATTTTAGGAATCGGGGCATGAAAATGAGTTATAAACAAGGAAAAAGAAGTAATCTTACCTCAGAAAATGATTAGAGATTATGGACTAACAATGAGAGAGTAGAGAGAGGCGATATGAAGGTAAGAGTGTGAGAAATGAGAGAATGAAGAACAAATGGGTCGAGTCAGGTTTTTAATCTATCTAAACAAGGATCACGTATGTGAATCTGAATCTCACGTATGTTAGAGGACCCTCACATACATTACCAAGCACCTCACGTACGTTATCGGGGTGAAAAATTCCATCCAGAGGCATGAGACCCGACCTCACGTAGGTCACTTATAAGCTCATGTATGTGAATCATCCCAGAAATTCAGCTCACGTACGTTTCGTGCCAAATTCACGTATGTGCTGAAAATGTTGTCTTACATACGTTAGATTCAATCTAACGTACGTAATGCTCTCTTACGTATGTTAGCTTTTGTCTAACGTACGTTAGACACTTAATTCACCACATCTTCATTTCTCCTCGCTTTCGGACACACGTCAGATAATTCTCGAGGCTAGACAATTCCCGACCTTACAAAAATAGCATCATCAACCATCCTCCACACTTAATAAACATTTCAAACACCAACTGATTGGCTCAAAATTGAACAAAACAAATCAGGGCTGGTTGGATCGCTACAGAAGACAGGTCAAACTTGGACGGGGTATTACATACTTTCCCCCTCAAAAAGAAATTTGTCCTCGTATGGGGTATTATAAGCTCACGTACGTGAATCATCCCAGAAACCCAGCTCATGTACGTTCCGTGCAAAATTCATGTATGTGCTGAAAATGTTGTCTTACATATGTTAGATTCAATCTAATGTACGTAAGGCTCGCTTACGTACGTTAGCTTTTGTCTAACATACGTTAGACACTTAATTCACCACACCTTCATTTCTCCTCGCTTTCAGACACAAGTCAGACCATTCCCGAGGTAGACAACTCTCGACCTTACAAAAATAACATCATCAACCATCCTCCACACTTAACAAACATTTCAAACACCAACTGATTGGCTCAAAATTGAACAAAACAAATCAGGGCTGGTCTGATCACTATAGAAGACGGGTCGAAATTGGACATGGTATTAAAGCCCTAAAGAAAGCGAAAAGGGGCAGAGGATAGTCCAACTGACTTAGATGATAGAATGCGACCAGGACAAACCCGCCAAGCACATTAGGTTTTCAATAAGTCTATTGAGCTCTCCTGTTATACAAGAGATTGATGGATGCTAAAATGTAATAGGAATGGGTGGTAGTAGCTGCAACTACCATTTGTCCACAGAAAAAATAAAGTGCAGCAAGCCCTAGTAGTTCTACAGGTTAAAAGAGAATATAAAAAAAGAAAAGAAAAAAGAAGAAGTATATTCAATGCGGTGTTTGTCGAAATCGACAGGAGCGGTGACGTTTGTGAAGGATTTTTGTTTGGAAGATGGTGCGAGTTGAGTTTTTTGGGTTCCAATAATTTTGGAGAAGATGACAATGGTGGCTAAAAAGAGATAGAAGAAGGATATGTGCAGGTTGTGGTATTTTGGGCGTTGATGTTCTAGAGAAAGGTGGTGGTGTAAACTGAAAAAGAAAAAAAATGGTACAGGTTGTTACCATGTGAAAGGACATGTTCCACCCACCTAACCTAGTTTATTTTACTTTACTTTACTTTATGGAACATACAAAGTTTCTTGCCACAAAACACAAATCTCATATCGAAGAGCATCAACCTGCAAAATTGGTCATTGGCCATTAGCCACACCAGGAGAAAAAAAAGAAAGACAGGAGAGGAAGTTTGGAAATAGGCCTCATACCATTTCTTATTAGTTGGAGAAATACATTGTTATATAGTACATCATTGATCCAAAATTAGGTGGGATACTGGTTAAGAATTGAGAATCTAAGGTCATCTACACTAAATTAAAAAAAATCCCTCAATGAATCATGCTTCTATAAGGGATGTCCTCTCTTTCTCTTTGGCATCTTCAATGCTGAGCTATAAACATTCATAGGGCCTCCAAGACAAGCCGAACCTGTAAATGGAAGTGCAACTGAGTTTTAGTCAACCAAATCAAGTCCTCCAACAATAAGCAAGCAACTTCAGGAAAGAGGTAATTCTATGAATCTAAGTTTTGTTTGAATTAACTTGGTTGTCATGGTTTTTCTAGGAGGACAGCTTCCCTCTGGAGGAATAAGAACCCACTGGAGGAATAAGAAACCTGCATATTAAAGAACAAAACCAATCAAGACTTAGTAGACTCAAACATTCAAAGTTATCACATGGGAAGGAGTTGTTGTTTACCTTTTCTTCGCCAAGGAAAAGTTTATTGAACAACAATGGACATTACAGAGTAGGCCTCTAGGCTAGTCCCGGGACATACCTTCAGTTATTTCCATACGACCGCAACCATTATTACAACGGAGGACAACTGTAAAATTGTCCTTTGGATATTTTACAGAGATCAATCACCGTAACAATCTGCAATGCAAAATTTATAGTTCAGGCAAAAAGGAGATTAGACAATTTATTGGCCGCTGAATTCCTAGTGAAATTCCGGCAGGATTCCGAATACAACTGAGCCCAACCCCCTATTCTCAAGAAGACAACAAAATCACAATCCAACCAGCACAATTCATAATTCAGTTGCAGCAGTAAAAAAAAAGTTATTTACCATGACTGAAAGTGACTGAAATTATGGATACGAACTGGGGCACTCCTTGAAGTTGCAAGAACAAAAATGAAGCAACTTGAGACCTAAAAATCCAAGAGACGACAAACAGTGGAGTCTCGATCTGTTCGTGTCATTGATGGCAACACTGAGCTTTCTCCAGTAAGTAACGGCACCGCCTGGGCAAACTAAAGCACGATCTTCTTCGTTCGATGTGAGCGACGGCAAGAGCTCTCATTGGAGAAGAGACGCGAAGAGTGATGAGATAGGCCAGTGGCAGACTGTCACAAGTGGGTCTTCCTCTGGCACATGAGAGACGGCGACGGTGCCCCTCTCACTGGCTTAAGATGCGACGGCAACACAATGAAGAGGATCATGGGTTGGTGGTGTCGACGATAACAATGGACAGGGTGAGTTTCTATTTCTATTTTGAAAATAAGGAAAAGGAATAAATGGTTTGGTTTTGTTGGATGTTTGGTTAAAAGAACTTGTTTGGGTCTTTGAGGTTTATTGAATTGTTTGGCTCAAAAGCATTATTGGTTGGCCGGTTCAAAAAAAAAAGAATCTTGGTTTGGCTTAGAGGATTTTGTTGGTTCTGGGTTGAGTTAAAATGGTACGCCTCTTTGGTTCAACTTATATTATGGACACTACAATTATTTGGGAACTGCACTCTACTCAAGCTTAACTTCTGTTTGAGGAAAAATATTGCAGAATAAAGTTTGCAAAAGGCTTCACTGGTCTAATGGTTTGTTTGTTGATGAGATAACAATTCCAGTGGTTGGCAGCGCAAGCCACCACAATTTCTCAGGTTTTCAAGCTATAATAGTTTTATCAAGAGGAACAAGTTTTGCAGAAGAACAAAGTGCTACAGAAGGATTTTTTGAAAAGTACTCTTCATTTTTGCAAGGATTCTCAGGGTACTTGTACAGTACAAATTATTATGTGTTTATAGTTTTGCTCAAACTAAGATTATACGGTGGATAATTGTTTACGATGAAATTTTGTAATCCCTTAAATTGTGGAAAAAAAGGAATGAAGCCTAACAAAGGAAACAATCTTTGGTGAATAATAAAATTCATGAATGGTGTTTGGGGGCAACTGAGAGAGAGAGAGAGAGAGAGAGAGAGAGAGAGGACAGTTGCTTAATCACTGCAAATTAGGATAGAAACAGAAAGCAAACTAAAAAGGCAAGGAGAGGACAAATATTTGATTGACAAATATTCGGAACAAAGAAGGCAAGTGGAAGGCTATGATTGCTGCAAAATAGAAAGTCAGAGGACAATAAGCAAGAAACGGAGAAATCAATGGGATATTAGTCAATTGGTGAAATTAAATTGTCCTATTTAGTAAGACAATAAGATTCACTTCAAAATACTATAAACACAGACAGAGGATGCTAAAGAAAGGATCTTCAACCAATCAATCAAACCAATTCTCTACACAAAATCATGAATCTCAGATTTTGCCTACTTTAGTATCCTAACTATTGTTTTAGTTTTTATCAAGTGTCCTGTCTTTATTTTTATTTTTGTTATTTTCTGCTAATACAATTATCACTAAATTCTTTGCAATTATTTTCATCTTTGAACTTTTGTTAATTATTCTTAAAGAGACAAAGACTCGTATTGATATTTTTGATTCCTTTGAACATTAGCAATTGTCTAAATAAAGTCAGATTTTCTTATATGTAATTCTTAGTTAAATTTTTCATTCTAAGTTTAGGAAAACTTTAAATTCATTGGCATGCTTCTTCTGAAATTTCATTACAAAAGGACAGCATTATCTCCTTGTTTTTCCTCAAGGAAAATATAGGGAACACTTATCATATGCATATATTATCACATAAAATTAGAATTTCACAGAAAAACCATACAAACAAATCATACAAATACAAACATTATCTCAATTTAGAGCTGTGTCAGGGGTATTATCACATAAAATTAGAAGTTGATATCTATCAAATTTATTTATAGGATAAACACAATTTCCCCCTATAATTGTGCTTAGCGGCACGATTATTAGGTGCTCCTTAGATAAATACCTACAAGAACAAAATTCTTAATTCAAATTAAACATCTTTTAGCAATATTATAGCCGGAAGAATCATCAAGTTTCGAGAAAGAAACACTTTACAACCATACAATTAGAGCTGTGTAATGTGCACTTCCATTTGTGGTTTGATCAAACCCATCTTTTAGCTTTCTTCTTCTTTGACTAAAATTTGAATGACTTGTGTCGCATATGCCTCCCAATTGTCAATGCATTAATTTAAAAAATGTCGATTTCAGAAGCCCTATGTGTCCCTTGGCGATAAATCCAACTTAATGGTCGTTGAGTAATAAGCAAATGGGAGAAAATGAAGGAAACAATTGAAAATGAAATGATAGGGTAATTTCTTAGCAAGAAAAACGCTTCGAAGACTTCCATAAACTTGTTTTTCCATCAGTTTTATTGATTTAGACCTCTAAAATATATACAATATATTAAAACCGTTGACATTGGACTATTTGATCTAATTTCAAATACTTAAACTCATCCTGAAAATTTTATTATAATTAATTAAAATTATCCTTAAAATTTTATGTTGGAAAAACGACGGGTGATCCGAGACCAATTGGTGAACCCGAATGAGATGGACTCATAAGGCCAAAAACAGGCCCAATGAGCAAAGCCCATTTGGAGGCCTATTTGGTTACCTATAAATAGGAAGACGGAAGAAGAAAAAAATGAGAGGAAAAAGGGAGGAGAAAATAAAAGAAAAAAAAAAGAGGGAGGGAGTAAAAACGTTAATCCCCTCCCTCATTCTTCCCTCCATCTCCTTTCACCATGTTTCATCTGGTGATGATCTCAATCCACGTGGCATTTAGACTACAAAAGAGGCGAGCAATCTCGTTGACTATTCAACAATGATTTGCTCGGGAGACCAACATCGGATTCAGTCTTGTTCCGCTACTGGTTGCTTATTTCTTCCACTGGAATCGAGGTTAGTACATCGAACATATTTATTATATTGTTTGTTAGTTAAACCGGAACAGAGATTCATTCACTGGTATCAGAGCCAACACGAATTTTTTGATAAGTTTCAAAAAATATTGTTGGTCACTGTCTAAGATGTCTGCTGGATTTTTGTTGTATTCGACTTTATGTCTGTAACATTATTTTTTGTTCGAGTCCGTCCAGAGCCGAAAACTGAAAGTTGGAGTTTTGCAATTCCGACAAAAAAATTTGAGATTAGCGACTTCAAAAATGTTACCTGCCAAATTTTCGTTGCAAAAATTCCATCAAGAAGACCGTCAAAATGGCGAAAACTCAATCGAAAAATACTGAGTGAGGCAACACTAATCAAATTGTTCATCTGATCCCATAGCGTTACATGGCGCATCCCCATTGGTTCCACACAACCCACTCAGCGAGCGACACATGGCAGAAGAATCTAGAATAAAACACGCCGCCAATAAAATTACGACATGTCGCATACGATCAAGCCAGTCAAAGTTGACTAACCTAGAACGTGGACCAATGAAATGTAGACATGTGGATGCAGATGGCTTCAAAACGTGGCACGATCTGCATGTGACACATGGCTTCAGCTAGAGGCGATACGTGTCCTTAACTGTATAGCCACGCTTGGTGGCGGCTCGTGCGTGTTCCTTCCGGCATGTGTTGGCGCGTGACACGTGTCCCGACCACCATTTTTCATCATTTTTTCAGATAATTCTTTGGATTTTTCTAGAATTTTCAATATATTTTTCACAATTTTTTGACTTCCAGAATTATTTTTCTAAATTTTTTAGTATTAAAAATTGTTTAAGAATTGTGAAAATTTTATTTTCTACCCAATAATTATTTTAGAAAATAATTTTCAAAATAATTGATTTATGAAACGTGTGTATATGGTTCTCATTTAAATAATTGGAATTAGATATCAATTATTTCGTAAATACGCGAGTACGTATCTATCCGTTTTATTTATAATTTATTACAAATAAGCGAATATGGTAAAACCATATTGCATTGTCTTAAGTGCAAATTAAAAAAGAATTTGCATGACTCTCGAAGTAAGTATTTTTTGGATGGTGATGGTCGTAAAGGACATTTAATTGTGCATTTAGTGTGCGAAGGGTGATAAAGGTTTTATTACTTCATAAATGATTATGAATTCTCATCACCAATAGCGATTAAGTTATTTGTCCATATTAGAATTTCATAGAAACGTGATCCCTTAAGTATTGCGGAGAGATACTTAAAGATTTTAGAAAGTAAAAACGTATTAAAATTGTTATATCCAATATTATACTATGATCGCAAAGAGAGATCGTGAGAAGTGGAAAATCCACTTTAAGGTCGTATGATTTATAGAATTCTAGATAAGTTGGTATGACTACTTTTGAATTATATTATAACATGTTGGATTATGATCCATGATGTTTACAATTGGTAGACATAGGGTTAATACTACATTTGTGGAGTATTAAATTTAGGGATATTTTAGCATTATTTGTATGTTAATGCTGACCAATGTTAATATATGAATATTAACATTGAGATTAATTGTTTGGATTGCATATTGGTTCAATAAATAATGTTGATTACATTTATTATTTTTGGCTTATTGTTATGTTAATTTGCCTTAATTTAATATACAATATGTTATATGCTGAATGTATTCCCCAATTATTAAGTATGTATAATTGAGATGACCAACATGGATTCTCCTAAGTCAAGTGGACTCTAAAAGTGAATCCAAACAGTCATTAGTTATTGTCTATAAGATTAAATATAGTATGGTTAAGTATTAAGATCGAGATGGTAAATTTGCAACTAATGTACATTTCGATTGAAAGTTTAATAAGATGCTATGCTAGTTTAATTTTAGCTGGATAGTAAATATATGTGTATTGTGATGACTTACTTTTTTACAATTATGTCTTATTGTTTATCAAGTTTGTTTGTGATATTCACTGCTTGTAAAGTCGATTGATGTTGAGACGTACAAGAACGTATTATAACCTATGTTGAGCTTAGACGGTAACAATCGTAAATCCTAGATTATGATAATCTAGCGTGTACTCTAAGAACAAAAGTTTGTGCCCCTTTGAACTTGGTTATGGCCGAATTCAAAGAGAAGTAGGAAACCATTTAACACATTTTGGACTCAAATGTCTGTGAAATGTGGAAGTTAGAAAATTCTACTACGTCCATCACCTTGTTAGCGTAAAAGCATGATGGATTCACTTAGCTACTTTACAAGTATCAAGATGAAATTTATTTATAATTTGCATTTTAGAAGCAGTTAGTTTGTGTGACATTAACTTAGCTCGTGCTCTTTGACCATTGATACTGATACTTGTTACAAATATACTAATCATGTGAGTAGAGGGAAATGACCTACATGATTAGAAAGATTAGTGATACTAATCATTGATTTGATCAAGGATAATGTCCAAAATTGTTATTTACTTCTTGCCTAGAAGTTAAGAGCAAATTGAGTTGCACCTAACCCACATTTATCTCATTCATGAGATCACGAGGAATTCGATAATTTCTTATTCTGTTGGATGAATTCCAATACAAAGGCAAGGATAAGGGTTAATAACCTTAAATCCATAAGAAGTAGAGACTAGACAGAATTTCGAGAAAATTCTTAAATGTGAACAACATTAACATTTTGCTAGTAAAATGTTAAACTACCAAAGACATATAACATGTGGAAAGATGCACCTTTTTAGGGTATGTTACTCAAACTCACGCAAGTAAGAAGAGTTACCTTGCTCTTACTTGAATTTTGTCATTAAGTGACGACTAGTTCAACTTCAAGGATGCTCATGATGAAGTTTTGATGTGACTTCATTAGATATCAACTAGTTCTGAGGTGGAACAAGTTAAGTATGCAAGGAACAACTCGATAATAGGAGTTTAAGGAATTGGCATAAGCAAGCTAGTCTTGTTCAAAAGCTAAACATTTTCCTGCAAAAGATTTTGTCATGAACTTATTGAAGTTTGTCTTCAATTTGTGTTCTAATAATAACGGTATTTGTTAGATAGTATTTGAATGAGTGACTACTTTAGCATTAAACGTGGTTTCTTAGTTAAGGTAAATAACCTAACTATTAAAAACCTAGTTTCCATTTGCTACTTCACGTGGTTATAAAGAATTATATGAAGTTAATGCACACAACTCAACCATATTGATAAAATCAAATACATCGATTAGCTGAAGTGGGAGTATTAGACAATTATTTACATTAAAGTTGCCTAATTGTGAGCATTGCAAATAGGGGATACTATAGAGAAAAAAAAAACATTTAAAAGGCATTTCGAGCTAAATATCCATTGCAATTAATCCATTTTTTATGTTTGACGTCAAAAGATTGAGAGGGCAAGGCTAAGGCCTACTACTTCATTACTCATGTATATATCATTGTAAGAAGTACAATCATATCTATTTGATTTCTCATAAGTAAGAATAGTCAATTTAGTTCTTATTTCTTGCAAGTCAATATGAGAATCAAATAAAGTTTTGTGAATCGACTAAGGTCATAAACATCTATAAGACGTGTTCAAAGCTTTGCGTGTTGAAAGGGAAATAAACATAAGATGTTTGTTCTTACACTCCGCGAATACTCTGTATAGTGGAGAGGAGAAATGGAATTCTTCTCAATATGGTGAGAACTAGGATGGCGAAAGCCATAACGTTCAAAATCCATATTACTTCTAAGTCTGTTACTTATATATCTCATAGGTTGTGGATTGGTCGTATGCATGACCTAAGCCACTTGCTACCAAGAGATGTATTGCCAATATTCACGATTCCTTTGGTCAATAACGACGAAGAGGATTAAGTTTTTAGATACCTAGATGTGTTAAAATGAAACATTAATCGTGACATAATAAGATTGACATAGTAACGAGTTAAAAGAAGTCACAATCTTAGTGAATTGATTTCTTAACTGGGATAAAGTGGAATCGATTTCACTTTTTTTGATACTCAGGAACTGAAACCCTCATGATCACTCCATCCAAGTAGGATAATTCTTAAGGATAGTGATGATAGATAAGAAAGAAGAAAGTTGGGTAATGTAATGTAAATTGCAACCTTGAGTTTACAATCTTAAGAAAGGGTAATGTAACTCAAGAAAGGGTAATGTAAATTACATCCTTAAGTTTAAAAAACTCAAGAGATCAATCCGAGTGATTGTTATCTCTTTCTCTAAAAGTGATGCATCGAAAGGTCTTGGAACGATTCAACTTTTATTTCATCTACCTCAATCGTGTGCAGATGTTCCTGATCCTGACTTTAGTGGGAGTAAGATTCCTATTTTTCAATAGGAGTAGGGAACTTGATCCTAGTGGGAGTTCTTATATGGAGCTTGAACCTAGTGAGAGCATTTTGAAAATGCATAAAAATCATATATTTTGTCACTTGCTTCTTCACCTCCCAATCTCAGGCTTCTTTCACCAAAGTAACAAATCATATATTTTGTTTTGGATCTCACATGTCTAGTTCCTTATGTGTAATACGTGTATTTATAAGTGGTTGTTACTAGGGAATTAAGGAAACATGTAATGAGGCGGCTTCTTGAAGGAATATGTGTGTGCGATGCAACAATATATGATTTTTCTACATGTATGTATTATTTGCTCATGTTAACAAAAGTTTTGAAAAGTAGGTCAGCTTGGTTTGCTTTGAAGGAATATGTGTGTGTGATGCAACAATATATGATTTAATTTTTTTTAATTCATCTCCACCTATACCAGATAATCAAGAAGAGAATTTTGAATCATTTGTTGAGATACAAGAGCAACAAAGAAATACTGCCAATAAATGGAGAAATACCATAGTTACTACTATATGGAGTGATGTTGCATGAGTGAATGAAAATGAACATTAATTTTTTTATTTTTTTTTTAAGTTTAGTTATTTGGAGTTAATAAGACTTTTTTTGTATGAACAAAGTATATTTTTTTACTTTTTATGCTTAATATGTCAAATGAATATTTCAGTTGTTTATTTTAGTGTAAAAAATTGTATTAACTTGAAACAACTCTAAAGCATTTTTATTTAATAGTGATAAAGTAAAACTTTTAATTTTTTATAAAATTCTTTTAAAATAAAGTTTATAAAAGTCATTGACAAATTATAAACTCTACAAAAGTTTTTTAAAATAAAGTCTATAAAAATTATTGACAAATTTATAAATTTTTCAAAAGTCATTAAAATATATGAAGTCTGTAAAAGTCATTCACTTAAAAAAAGTTTACAAAAGTCATTAAAAGTCATAATTGAGTACACCCCCTTTAGAGATTTTTAGCATTTCTGTCTTAAAATCAGAAGTAATCTTGTTAAGTGCGGATTAAGGTTAGAAAACGAAATGCATTGTAACCGAAGCTTCTGTGTGGTGTTGACAATGTTGTATAAACATGCACTCCTCTAAGAGAATGAAAGAACACCACAACACATGATCATACCATATGTGTTATATACACGATCATGTTGATGAAAAATATTAAAATATGATCTCACTTTTCCTAGTGTGAGACCCTACCATGAACATGTGGTTCTCGGTACTACCTACCCTTAAAACCCTTAACACATTCAAAACATATAGTCGAGTTTGGCTACTCTAGCTTGCCATTAATGACCATGATTGATTCGACCAAATGTCTCAAGTTTGGCAAGTAAATTTGGCTATATGGATTGTCTAGTGTAAGAGCGAAAGTTTTTTTCTAGACGCATTCACACTAGCCTCATAAGTTTGCTAAGCATGCTCTCATGTAGTATGTCACATGATGTATGAACTATGAGTAAAGTTTTCGTGAGATCGAGAAGTGTGAAAGCAACGATTGTGTGGTTACGAATTAGGGAAAATGCATACGTTCTAGCAGTTTTTGCTCCTGTTACATACACTTTGGCATAGTGGAGCTATTATGCAAGAGATGCCTTCTTGCAGGATTAAGTTAAGAGAAGTTATATAACCTTCTCTCATCGTATATTGGTCGCGCAGTCTATTGGTTTGTATGACGAGATGATCAAGCATGGTTACATGAGTATTAATCATGTTACGTGATGATGTACCATACCGTCATGTACGAATGAGAGATGTTGGAAAAACAGCTCGTCCATGACGGGTGAATCGATACCAATTGGTAAGCCGAAATAAAATGGGCCCATATGGCCCAAAATAGTCCCAATGAGCAAAGCCCATTTAGAGGCCCATTTGGTTGCCTATAAATAGGAAGAAGAAAGAAGAAAAAAGTGAGGAGAAAAGAAAAGAAAAGAAAAAAAATGAGGGAGTAAAATGTTTCTCTCTCTCTCATCCTTTCCTCCATCTCCTTTCATCATGTTTCATCTGGTGATGATCTCGATCCACGTGACATCTAGATTATAAAATAGACAAACACTTAATTAAAATATAATTTGATAATTAACTTTAAAATTGAGAAATAAGAAGCTCGAGAAAAAAACTTCGACTTTTTTTAATCAATATATATATATATAACAGTTAAAAAATTTTCTTAAATTTATAACAAATATTATAGTTGAATTATATTACACTTCCACCATTACTATTCCACATAACCCAAGCTAATCTACATCCGCACAAAAAAGATGCATTACAATTATCTTTAAAATAATTTAACTTATATTTGTGGTATTAATAATATATAATTTGACGTATATTTTAATATATATATATCGATTTTTCTATTCCTACTGGACCCCACAAATTGATCATTGATTCCTCCACAACCAACGGTCACATGGAAACAAATTTGAGTTTTTTTTTTTTGAAAAAAAAGAAAGATAACCCGATAGGACCGCCCTAAATAATACTTTTTATCCCGCAATCAACGAGTAACATCAATCTTGCCAGCAAGGTAAGAAACGTGACACCCACTCACTGTCTGCCACGTACGCACCAAGTGTTGTATCCCACGTGGTCCTAGTCACAAAAGTAAATACCCATTAATATTATGCAGTAGGAAAGTTCTACCAACGACAGTACTCGTCATAAAGGCGTATACACCGGTTTGCTCAATAGGTTTCCCAATTCTTCTCAAGTAATGACGACGAAACCAAGCTTAAAAAGGACTCCTTGTTTATCACCAACTTCATGACTGACCTGACCTGTATTTATACATAAACAAGTCTGAAATCTCCATAGATCTCGTCTTGATTTACCGTTTAAAAATTTTGCGGGTTTGAAGATTTTGGTGAGAGTGGAGAAGACATGGCAAATTTCGAGCAACAAGTGAAGGAGAGAGCGAAAGGTCTCACGATTTTCTTGAAGAAAGGAGTGAAGGTTGTTGGAGAATCATGCAAGAAAGGGTGGAACAAAGTGAAGCACATGAAGCGTTGATTTCTCAGTAGTCAGATTCATCCTCGACCGACCGATATGTGAAAATTTCAGTTTTTCCTCTTCTTTTTTACTCGTTATAGGGTTCTGGTTTTGAGATTTGAGGTTTTGTCTTGTTTTCTTTTTTGTTTTCTCAGCTGTTTAATTATATGGTGTGTTTTCGTTGTAATATAATTCTTTTTATCGATTATAAATATTAGGTTTGATTTGTTAATATCTGGTTTCGTTATCTGCTATGACTCTTCCGAAGTTTATGTTGAGATTCTATTGGTTTTTATTCGTACTCAACCGTTTCTAATTTATTTTCGCCTTTCAAATCGACTATAATATCAATGAGTTAGAATTCGTTTATTTTTAAAGGAGATGACTTTTGTATTTATTTTTTAAACCGATTAATAAATCAAAATTTTGAGTAAAATTTCTTTGACCCAAAATACAGAGTATGAGAATTAGATTAGATTGGTTGACTATGAGACTAACTTTGCTTTGTTGACATAATCTTTTTGAGCGGCGGAGAGAGATGGAATCGGCCGACCCTTGTTATCGCATACCACCAATTTAACCTCACTCATTGAGGTTGGGTTTGTCGCACGTTATCTTTGTTGGTAGAATCGATCTCATCTCCTTCTATTCTTGACAATAATAGTAAAAAAAATGTTTGGAGTCGGAAAGATATTCAAAACATCCGCGACCTCAATACCGGATTCCTTAACAGCTTTCTATAGGCGGCGGAAATAATTTTCTGTTGACCTGCAATCTTGCACCCATAAAGTTCTTTTGATATCTCATATCGCTTAGCCGCCCTTGATGGTCCATCAAATAGCTCTTTAAGATGATGAATCATTTTGAAAGCTTTCATATTTTCATGAAATAGCTTTTGTAATTCGGCTGACATTGAAGCAAGCATCAAACATGAAGCTTGAACATCATCTTGTCGATGCTTTACATAAGCATCGAATTCCTCTTTAGTCGCAACAAAATGAGGCAGTGGAGGAATTTCACTATCAAGGACATAGGCAATGTTTTCATGGTTAAGAAAATTTCTCAAATTACGATACCAGCTTGAAAAATTCGATCCAATTAATA
>CAODLS011934091.1:0-10410 GCA_948243855.1 Flueggea neowawraea
ACATTACTCGACTGTTTCACTGCAGACACTGATGACTTCTCAGACAATCCTCCTGTACTGTTTCTTCTTATCACCGGAACAGAATTCGTGCCACGTGATGCAGCAGTTGCAGTAGCTTTAGTTCCATTTGAAGTTGAATCAGAGCTGTTCTTGGTTTCATTTCTCTTTCTAATAGTAACGGTGGGTGCTAAAAGGTTCGATGTCAGTGAAATGGAAGGTTTGGTAGTTTTCATGACCCGTTTAGTGCTTTGAACAGAACTAACAGAGGACAACTTATCAGGAGTTTGCACCTTCTCCTCGTGATCTTCACTGGACGGCAGCACCAGTGGTTCCTCCATTTTACCTCAAAGCACTTGTGCTATTGAAGCAAGCACAAGTGCCCTGATTCAACAACACCAAAATTAAACAATTTAAAGTTCAGATACAACAATCAATCGCAACCAATCCGCATTACTAACTCAAAACATAAAAAGGGCTCCACTTTCTTTTCCAAGCAATAGTGAATTTATCACTACACCTTAACACAACACAATTGGTCCAGGCATCACATCACCGTAAAACAACCAAGTGCACAATTAAACAACAATTTATCCGCCATTAATGGATTAGTTTTTCTTAGCAAGAAAAAGGAAAAAAGAAACCATCTTTGCAGGTTGTTAAGAAATACCATAAACAACAGCAATAACTTAGTAATAAAAACTTCAAGCAATTCAACGTTAGGAGAAAACCATAATTTTCACGCAATGCACCGACTCCGCTCCTCTCTGTCCGTTTCAGCTAAATTGTCATTTTCACTCTACAACAATATCCTTAATTAAATAAATTAATACAACGCCAAATTTAAAATTAATATCTTAAATTATCTCCAACCACCACCACGATGCAGTTCCAAAAAAAAACGCACTTACTCCCAAACTCGAAAGCAAAAGAAAAACTAATAGAATAAACACAGCGTTTCGAGAATTAAGAAGATAGTAGAGGGATCTGTGACCAAATGCAGGTCGGAAACGCACCGTAACGGAGTGTCGCCGGGCGGTGAGGAGGTAGATCTGGTGAAGGTGAAGCGTTACGGAAGCAGAGCTGAAGTGGAGGAAGTTGGTTCTGTGAGAGTAGAAACGGCAGAAAAGTAGGAGAGAGAGTGAGAGCGAGCGAGTGAGTGAGTGAAGAGTGAGAGTGTAGCGTTTGTTGTCTTTAATGAAGTGAGTTTGAAAAAGTTGGAGTGGTGAGAATAGAGATAAAAGAGGGACGAGGTAAACACGGGCAAAATGAAATAAAAATGGCGGAAATTTCACCCCCACTGTGTTTTTGATTAAATAATCTGACAATTTTGACTTACAGTCTTTTATCTCTTTACCAGTTTCTATTTGTACTTTGATTTGTTTTATTACAAAATTAAGCTTTTTATGCCTTGTTTGTTTTAGTTAAAAAAAAAAAAGAAAGTGCCAAATTTTTCTATCGTGTAATAACATCTTTTAATAAACAAACCTTAATTCCCTCAAAATAAACTTATTATGTAATAATTGTAATAAGATATATAAAATAATCAAGTTTCAGAATAAACTTAAAAAAAGATAGTAGTTTCAATAAATCAAATAATAAATGCTAAAAAATATATTTTAAATATTAATAAATTATATAACGATGACCGTATTAAATTATAATATATCAATAATAACAAAAAAATAGTACCGTGATCAGTGGGGCAGAGGGAAGTCCAAAGTATCACTACTCTCCACCGCCGATCTATTCCACTCTTGGGATTATGGCTTCGTCTTCAATCTCCGATTGTAGGCTTGTAACGTCGATCCTACCTCTTTCGAATCTTGGTTTCGTCATTGAAAATAATGAGATATTAAAAAACAAATATTTTCATGATTTAAACGCTCAAACACATATACAAGCTTGAAATTAAATTGTTTATATAAATAGATTGAAAAAAGTTTTTCTCTTTTGCTTTCTACTTTATATCCTATAGTGAAATAAATAATGCTCCCTAACAGCCTTAATAGTGAGTAGCATCATTCATTCATGTTTTTTTGTTCATTCAATGGCTTTTCTTCACCTTTATTCCCAGCTAAAAAGGAATTATTCTTGTTTTAAAGAGTGTAATCGGTAAGCTAAGCTTTTATTGCATTTTCATGTTGCATGAAAAAAGGACATTGTCAAAAAGTGGCAAAAAGGCTACATCAAACCACCTTCCTTGCAACATCAAAGTTTGCATTTAGTATTGTTAATGCGTCTTTATCTAATCAATAATTGCACCCTCAATGAGTTGTCTTTTCTTAAACTAATCCATAATTCCACTCTTCTTTTTAAACAAAAAAATCAATTCTTTTGGAGCTACATGAATATTATCATGCATATATTTTACAAAATTAATGTATTAAAAGATGACAATTTAATTTAAATACATGATATTTAATTGAAATAATCGATAGATCTTCCATAAGAATTACCAAACATTAACAAAACTGCATGTGTAACATTTTGATAGATTAGGTGAGAAATAACAAAATGCAAATTGATAAATTGTATAATGAAAAAATAAAAAATTAATATGTCTTTTGATAATTATATAATAAAAAAGTAAAAACATTTACTCATTTTTTGATAATTACATCTTTTGATAATTACAATAAATTTAACATACAAAAAATGCATTAGGTTGCTAGCAGTTGGGTTGGGGAAAATCACACTTCTATAACAAAATAAAATATTGATTTTGACAAATGTCATTCAAAATTCTAATTTTGCAAAATGCCAAAAAAAATAAAACTGGGTTGAAAAAATGCCATATTGCGAGAAATCGGATTTTTTTCTCAAGAAAATGAATTTTAGTAAAAAAATCTGATTTTTCAGAGGTTTTCAAAAGGTCTTCAGATGTCTTCATAAGGTCTTTAGAAGGTCTTCAGAAAAAAGTTCTCAATATTTTTATGATAAATTTGATTTAATCTAAGATCTTTCTCCAGAGGTATCCAAAAACGAGTTCACAATTTTTTTATAAAAAAAAATAATTTAATGATATTTTGGTTTACACAATATCTGCAAAAAAAATAATTTAATTTAATGATAATTATTTTGGTACACAAAAATATATAAAAGTTTTAGAAAATTTACAATGGTCTTCAAAGGTCTTCAAAATAGGTCTTCAAAGGTCTTCAAAAGAGGTCTTCAAAGGTCTTTAAATAGTCTTCAGAGATATTCGAAAGTCTTCAAATAAGGTCTTAGGGGTCTTCGAAGGAGGTCTTTGAGGTCATCAAAAGGTCTTCGAATGTCTTCAAAGGAGATCTTTGAAAGTATTCAAAAGGTCTTTGAGGTCTTTAAAAGGTCTTCGAGATCTTCAGAATGTCTTCAAATGAGGTCTTTAAAAGGTATTCGAAGGTCTTCAGATATATTCAAAAAGTTTTTGAAGGTCTTCAAACAGTGTACACAAAATCAAATTCGGATTTTCACCGAAATCAACACCATATCAATCTTTGTCACCATCACACTGCAAAAAACAGGCATCAATAATTTGACACTTTAACCATTGTCACTGCTGCCACCACCATTAAACTCAACAAAATCAAACCTATACAAATCAATCCTCATAATCAACACACATAATCAATCAACACCAATTTCTTCAAAATCTAAAAACCATTAATACAATAAACAGACATTATTAAATAAACAAAATAAAATCAATACAATATCTCGTTAAAACAATAACAAGATTAATCAAATTACAAGCAATAATAAAAAAATCAGAAACTAAACAAATTTTGATAAAATAATTTTTATTTTTTTCCCTAAACAATAAAGCTCCTAAAATAGATCTGAAAAAAATGCGGCTAGGGTTTTCAAATCCCTATCCGTCGTCGCCCCTACTCATCCAATCATCATTGCTTGCTCTGTCCGTCTTCTATGTCTTTGTCGCTATCTCTGATCGACGTCGTCTCTATTATCTTTCTCTCCTGCTCTTCCTATTTGTTCATAGCACCACTGACATTGCGCTCGTCTTCTTTCGTTGCATCATTGCAGTCTTTGTCGTCGCGGAGGAGATTTAAAGCTTGTTTAGTGGCACCAACTGAATCGTCGTCGTCGTGGTTGGTGAAGGACGAGAGGAAAGGAACACGGCAAAGGTGAACCATTCATGGTTTTCTTCGATCTGATGTTCCAACGAAGTGCCAAGCTGAGGAGGAGGGAGAGAGGAGAGAACAAAGATGAAGGAGAGAGAGGAGAGGTGATGAGATCGGGTAAGAGAGAGGATGAAGATAAGAGGGCGGCTAGGGTTTTTTTGGGGGAGAGAAATAGAGAAGACGAGGGAGAGAGAGAGGGGAAGATAGAAGGCAAAGAGTTCAGGAAGAAGAGAGAGAAAATGCAGACTCAAATGAGAGTAAAAAAACTCGAGAATTTGAATTAAATACGAAACAAGTTTGGCATTTTTTAGAATCTAAATTTTAAAAATAGTACACAAGAGTCTTAAACTTAAGGATTAATTACATGATAGACGCCGTTTGCGACCTTTCTACTTAAACTAACATACCCAAGCTATTTTTCTTAGATGTGCAACAAAATTTGACAGTTGAACGGATAAATCTTTCAATACATACGGAGCTTTTCAGAAGGATAAATCCCCTATTCAATCCTCAAACTTTCTTGTTTTTCTATTCCAATTATTGCAGTTCCTTTTTCTCTCTCTTCGATTTTTTTGCTCTCCCCCCTCTCCTGTCCACCTCTCTCCTCTCCCGTTCGCCTCTCTCTCCTCTCGATCTACTCTCTCGCCGCCTCAACCTTTTCAGCGCCTCAACTTTCTCTGCGTTCTCTTGCGTTCTTCTTTCTCTCTCTCTTTCTCTCTTCTCGAAGCCTTAACCTTCTTTCTTAGCGTTTTCCGCCTTCGATCTTCCTTCTTTGCGGTTTGATCTGCCTTCTACACGCTCCGATCTGTCTTCTTCGCTGCGGTTCTTTGCCTTTTCGTCTCGTCGGTACTGCAATTCTCTGCTCTCTGTCGCGTCGCGCTGCTTCGCTAGCCTTTCCTCGCTCGTCTACTTGCTTTCCACGGCCTGTCATGAGTCGATATGGTTTCCAGGAGTCGGCCTTCAACGACGACAAGGAGTGGCGGCTGAATTTGCGTTGTGGTGGCGACTAGGGTTTCACGGTTTGTAATGGAAATCATAGCATATCTCTTTTTTTCTTGCATTTTAGCCCCCTTTTTTATAAAAATTACTTTTAAAGTTTTGAAATTAGTGTAAAATATGGATGTAAAAAATATACAGGTATTTATTTATGATTGATTGTTTTTAAATTTATTAATTTTTTTTGAGATTTAGAGTTTGTTTATAAATTTTGAAAATTTTATATAAAGTTTAATTAAGTTTATAGTCAGTTTATATATAAATTTATATAAAATTTATAGTAAGTTTATATTAAGTTTAAATGAAGTTTATATAAAGTTGATACAAGTTTATATGAAATTATATAAAGTTTATATTAAGTTTTTAATTTGTTGTTTTTTAGTTGCCTTAAAGTTTATTAAGTATATTTTGAAGGATGTTTTTCGAAAAAGTTAATTTAAAGGTTTACTTTAAGTTGATATTTAAAGGCAGTTTTAAGCTCAACTTTATAAAAAATTTATTTTAAGTTTATATGAAGTTGATATTTAAAGATTTAATTTAAGTTGATAATTAAAGGCATTTTTAAGTTTAACTTTTCAAAAAAGTTGTTTTAAGTTTATATTAAGTTGATATTTAAATTGAAAAAATTAATCTAAAAAATTTAAAAATGAAATGAAGAAAAGTATATTTCAAATTGATATTAAATATATTTTAGTTGAAAAAATTATCTAAAAAAAATTAAAAGGACTAAAATGAAGAAAAAAATAAATGACGGGGAATAAAATTAAAAAAAGGAATATATAATGTAAGGGAAATAGGCCTGTCATATGTAATGAGAAACAATCGCATGGAGTGAAAGGAAAAAGGTTTAGTGACTTATTTGTAATAAATTTAAAAAAAGGATATATTTTTGTAATCAGCCCTAAACTTAAAGATATGCTATTTAACTAATTACCAAATTATAAAGACTCTTTATCAAAATATCAATTTTAATTTAAACACCTAGCATAATTAATTAACTCGTTGATTTGGGCATAGAAGTTGTCCAGACATAAGCTGATCTATAGTTATTGACAGCCGAATGATTTATAACAAACAAACATATCTACCCCATGGGCTACAAATCCACACCAGGCCCACCACCAAGACCATGCTCTCTCCATTGGGTTTTTTGGAAAACCATCAACAACCGAACAAACCCTTCGGTTCGGAACCTTTTGCTTTTACCGGTTTGGTTCCGTGCTTTTGGGCAGCCAATGTAGATTCCATCGTCATCCTATTGACCACCAGACAAAAAAAAAGAAAAAGAAAAAAAAACAATCGGAAACGCAGCGTGAGTGGCAGTTGATTTCTCGCAGTGATCGCAAATGGAGGCTGACAAGCCACTAAGGAAGATGGCGGATGCGTTCAAGGAACTAGCAGCAGTCGTAAACTCGCAAACCGCTGGCATGGAAGTCGCTCCATTCTCTAATGCCTGTTCTCTCGTATCGCCTCTCTTCGGCTGCTTAGGCATCGCCTTCAAGTTCGCCGAAATGGATTACGTGGCCAAGGTACCTAGCAAAAGATGAAGCAAAATGAACTATTATCTTCACATATTTGTTTATTTGAACCATTAATTGTTAAGTGGCGTCGTTTTGATTCTTCCGGAACAGGTTCATGATCTTGCGGGCGCGTCAAATTCTATCGGGACGTTACAGGCTATGCTAGAGAGGGATATAGAGGAGAATTGTGTGAGAAAAGCGGGGAGTCATTCGAGGAATTTGCTGAGGGTGAAGCGTGGGATCGATATGGTGAAGGTCTTGTTTGAGCAAATTTTAGTTACTGAGTATGTATTTTGTGTTGCTTTTATGTTTACATTGAGTTATTCAATTTAATTTATGAGTGATTGATTGTTTCATGCTGTTTTTTTTTTGTCTGGGATTTGTTGGTTCTAGCATTGCCTTTGGATTATTAAATGGGATAGCTTGGATTAAACGGAGTGATTTGGTTGGTTGACATGTTTGATTGAAATCTGTTGATAACAATTGGAGATCAAGGTTTGGTATAATTCTTTGGTGATATTGAACACAGACTGATGGTTTTATTTGTGAAGACTGTTTATGGTCAGATGTTTTACCACGCTGAGGGTAGAGCTAGATATGGGGGCTTAAATTAATCATTTATTGCTTGCTATCCAGATTCTAGAAGATGAACTGGATTGTGTAACTTATGGTTGTTGTGCGAGATCTTACAGCTTTCTATATTTGTTATGATTTTATGGATGAGGATAAATTCTGTGAAACATACAGGCACATATTAGGTTCTGTATGTGGATGTTCAATAGTAAAATTTTAGGACTGAAAACTTGATTGAAGTACGTAGGTGTAATGTGAGATGTACTTCTGACATATTTGGGAATGTGGGTGGTAGGGCGGGATTAACATTGACTTTTTTTCAATTGTAATGTGGCCATTGATATTTCTGGTTAGTAAATATTCTGCAGTATGGTTCGAAGGCAAATTTAATGTTATTCATATAATTGTTTGCATGACAGAGGTAATTCTTTGAAGGATCCTGCATCAAAGGCTTATGCTCAAGTGTTTGCTCCCCACCATGGTTGGGCAATCAGAAAGGCTGTTGCTGCAGGGATGTATGCACTTCCTACAAAAGCTCAGCTGTTAAAGAAGCTCAATGAAGATGGTAAGCACTTACCCATGATATCGCTGTTTCTGAACTATTAGGCAATCCCATACAAGAAAATTCTATTAACACACTGCTTTAAATTTAATGCTGGATTTTGTTGTTCCTTATTATTGGTGAAACTCTAGATACGAATGATTACTGTAAGCATTCTGTTAAGTGAGTGGTTTGCATGAAGCATAGTGCTTTTAATGGTAAATTGTGTAAGTGGAACAATATTAGTTATTAGTTATTAATATAGTAATTAGTTCTGTTTTAGTGGAGTATTTCAGATGGGTTTGAGGTGGCATAATTGGTTATAACATTAGAAGTATATAAAGGAGTAAGGTGGGAATGAGAGGCATAGTCAGAAATTAGTATTGAGTGTTTGTTTCGGCCTTTGACTTGGGAGAGTGGTAGCCTTAAGCTACTTAGAGAGTGGTAGCCTCAAACTACTGGTTACTGGTTCTTAATTGTTATTGATCATTGTTGTCTTGCTTCCTATATTCAATAAAAATCATTCTATTTTCAGTATCATTTCTATTGTTCTTGAGTTGTGTTCGGAGATCCTATCATTTGGTATCAGAGCCCATAGCTTCTGGCTGTGGGTATTGCGAAAAACCAGAATGGAGGCAAGGATTGATAAATTAGAGGCGGCGGTGAAAGTACTTCCAGACATGAAGAAACAATTGGCAGAGCTGGCCTTAACCATATCCTCCATTGCGCAACGACTATAGCGATTGGAAACAACGATGAACAGTCAGCATCCCACTCCTACTCATCTAGCAAAATCCAGCACTGCCAGATCTGTGATGGTTACAAACGCCGAGACGGACACGAATATGAAGTTCATAGAGGCAGGCACGACATGGCCTGATATGTCAGGTTCGAATGTGTTCGTGAAGGAGGCAGATCCGGAGGGTGGTCAGGGAGCCGAGGAACGATCGCAACACTTCCCTGAGAAGCTCGAGTTTCCGACGAGCAAGAGGGACAAAGATGGCTCATTTATTTTCCTCGCTATAATTAAGAAGGTGGAAGTGGGTTCACAGTCCTTCACGACGGAGAGCAGAGAGAAGGTAGAGGCGCTTGGGGAAGAGGGAGTCGAGGCATTTGTTGGAGAGGGAGTTGTTTCATGGTTTGTGAGGGCGGAGTACGACGAAAGAGGGGAGTTGACGGTGGCATTCTTGGAAAATAGACTGAATAACATGAAAGGGGAAGATTTGGAAAAAGACAAAATTTTCATTAGGGTTTGTGATCGGGTTTTGGCTGTAGATCATTTTAATTGGAATTTGGGCCCCACATGGCTGGTGTTTGACCCTGTAATTTTAAGTGGATTGGGTGGACAATGGACTTTAGTGGATAATGGCTCTTTTCTACTTAATCATTACAAGCGGGCCTTTTGTTCAGCAAATACAGACATGTACAGAGATTTGCGGGTTCTTCTACAGTTTCTTTCAAGTATTTGTTCAAAAGGCCTGGTTGACTTCTCATCAAATTCCACAGAGACAGAAGGGACAAATATGATAAAGGTTGTATATTTTGGTCTTCACATTCTTACCCCTTTGATAAATCTGGAAATACTGAAATTTCTCAAGTTTTGTCATGATTACTTTTTGTTGTCCCATTTGTTGGAGATTTTTCCTGAAACAGTTGGAAGGCTACATAATAGAGCTCTTGAATTTAGTATCAAAACTCCTGATTTTGATATTCAAAATCAGGACACAGAAGTGGCGAACATGTGTTTGAGGGCACTGAAAGGTCTTGCTTCCTACCACTACGAGAAGATATCCGGTGGTCGGATAGGTTTGAGAATCAGCACCAAGAGTGATTTTCTAATTGCAGATAGTGCATTTGAACCGAGTGTTCCAAATGACCATGTACATATACAGGGAAGTGTTTCTATCACAATTGTCCAGCATAGCTGGTTGGGGGAAGGAGTCGCCGAAGCATTGGAGAATAGTGGGTTTTTGCCGCTTGATTTTTACAAGTGCGCCTTAAGGAAGGAAAAGAGAGATCTTGAAGAAAATTGTATGGGGCATGGTGCAAACTCGCTCTTGTCTAATGAAGGCAGTGTTGAAAATGATCCTAAATTTATGCAAGCAAGAGTTATCATTGCATTTGTCTGGAATATCTTGTTGGGGGAAGAAGCCGCAAATCTTGGTGAAGAAGATGGAGGAATTTTGGTCGCTGGTGGGACAAAGGAAGGAGCTGGAGTGCTCGCTCTTGAATACAACAAACATATTGCGTTGGAAGGTGTCTGTTTTATTTTGGTGGCAAATCCGTTGCAGGAATATTACCCACCCACTCCCAACTCTGTCTTTACTAATACGGAAGCGAAACATTCTGCTGACCAGGATGAGGCGGGTTTCTATGCTCTAACTGTGTGGGAAAATTTCTATGATTGTCGGGATGGAGCTGGAGCGTTAGGGTCGAGCAAGCAAAGAATCCTGGTTGAGAATATGAAGGCTGTTTGGCACCCACCTTGAGGACAAGGTGGATGTTAAGGGGGAAGGAATGATAGGTTTAAGATTAGAGTGGAATAATATTAGTTATTAGTTATTAATATAGTAATTAGTTCTGTTTTAGTGGAGTATTTCAGATTGGTTTGAGGTGGCATAATTGGTTATAACATTAGTAGTATATAAAGGAGTAAGGT
>CAODLS011934354.1:0-14135 GCA_948243855.1 Flueggea neowawraea
ATTTCTCACGTGACTGTGTTAGAGAATATTCAAATTTAAATTCCCGAGGAGAGTCTTGCTTTTGTCAGCTAGTCCAGCTCATCCTCATTTACGTGCGTATCTCAGCCATCTACGTGTGTTGACCTTCTCTTTAAAGATCACATCTTTGCTCATCAACGTGCTTTGACAAACACTCAACGTGCCTTGACTCTTACACTTTTTCTCCTCATCAATCTGGACCATAGTCAACGTGTGTTGTACCATCTCTACATGCGTAGATGTGCATTAATATTATTTCCAGTGAAATTTGCTTCTTATCTACGTGCTTTGATCAGTCTCTTTGTGCGTAGAAGCCAACTTTGCATGCATCAACGTGCTTTGTTGCCAAATATCAACAAGTTTACAACTTTGCACCTCTTTCATGGATGTTTTGCATTCATCATCATCAAAATTAGACTCAACAACAACCTTGATATCTATCCCCCTATTATTATGCACACAAAAAATTCATTCTTTCTATTATTTCTCTTCCCCTTTTTGATATTAATCAAAAACAACAATATTAAAAGTACATGGAACCAATATCATAATCATATAAAATCTAAGCATAAACGAGATTAAGCTACTCCTCTCAAAAATAATTTGTTCATAAATTCAAAAAACACAATCTCATAATTAATAAATGAGTCGACTAGAGCACTAATTTGCATAGAGTTTAAGCCCTTGGACTCCATTATAGCCATGACGGTTGTATCCCATTCCTTTGGCAAACATATTTTCCTCTCTTTATCACTGATAAACGCCTATTTATACATATTTATGTGCGTTAAGTTATATTGTTTTCAATATGAATTGAGAGATTGCCATAAGTTTTGGTACTTTTACGCTTTATATTGTATTTTTCAGGTCAATTGATGATGTCTTGATAATAAGAAATGAAAGCAAATCGAAACGAGGCTTGAACGATGAAATTTGAGGCCTTTGGAGTGAGACACGACCTAGGATGCACAAGACACAATCGTGGACAGGTTTGAATGTGCAAAACCGTGACAACACTAGACACACACGGACAACAATCGCCTTCCACGGTCGTGGATATGCCCACAGAATGAAGCACGGTCATGGGAGAGACCGTGGAGTACACTGTGCTTAAATTAACGACACGGACAACCTTGAGTGGACACAGACATAATGGCTGCGGACATGGATGGGATTTCGTGTCTGTGTCTTATGGCAGCCGCAGATGTGAGTTATTTTTGTAAGACACGGACGGAACATGGTGGGCACAGTCGTGGTCGTGCCAGTGTCTTACCCCAGACGCCATATTTTGCCTATTTAAGTGGGTTTTGGCATTCATTGAGGGGGAGCTGACTTTGGAACGCAAAAATACATTAGAGGAAGGTTAGAGATCGTGGGAAACAAAGGAGAATTCAATTGACATCAAGAACAAAGAGATTTCACGAAGAATTGGAGGATTCAATCATGGATTTTCCTTCTCTCTCTAGATTTCTCTTTGGTTTTGTTGTATATCTCTCTTTAGCTATGAACTAATTTTGTTGTGCACTTAGATGTGATGAACCCTAGATAGATTATGTGATTGATGGGATTTTGTTATTCATTCAATTGATTCATGGATTAAGACTCAATTATGATTTATATTGTGTATTGTTAAATTGATTGTTACTAGCCTTTCGATTCCAATATTATTTCGTGCATGTGCAATCGAGAGATTCTATGTGCGATATAACATTCATAATTGAGAGGAGTTGCATGCAAACCTAGAGATAGGTCGACATAAATCCTCCGAATTAGGGTCAAACCTAATAGTTAAACTCACAGAACAGAGTGTTAAAGCAATGATAGGAGTTTTAATTTAGGAAGAGATTGCGGTTAATCAACCTAGTTGTTAGGCGTTAGCTAACTCGAGAGAGAGGTTAACATATCGTAGGAATTTCCAGTGTCCAATTGCCTAAATAGTTGTTTGAATAGCGAGTCTCAATCACTTAATTCTGTCTAGGGGGATTCAACGTCTAGGTGCCATTTATCTATCGTTTGTTCTATCGTTTAAGTTAAGTTTGCGCTTGTTCTTATTTAGTTTATTTATTCAAAGTCACTTAATTTGGCAGCTAGATAATAGAGGGAGAGTGAGTAGCTAATAATCGTAGTCTATATGGGATACGAAACTCAGTACTTAAGGGTCCACTAGCTATAGACGATAGGTACACTTGTCTTAGTCTTTAGGTGTAGGCCAAAGAGCATACCAAGTTTTTGACGCCGTTGTCGGGGACTAGGATATTAGGAAAGCTTACATTTTATTAATCTAGTCATTTTTCTTTTGTTTTATTTTATTTTATTATTTCTATTTTTCTTGCTTCATTGTTCTTTTTCTTGTTTTCTTTTGTTTGTCTGTTCGAAATTACGCGTTGGGTTGTTTGTGTTTATTTTCTTTAGGTTTTTGCTAGTTTATGACCCGAGGAAATCCTGTTGGGTTAGTTAAAGCAAACCCTGAAATTGAGAGAACAACTCTTCAGAATCTTAGACAGAGGCTCAGAGAAAGAGCAAAGGAGATAGACAGGGAAAGGGAAGCAATGGAGGGTGATAATCAACTTCCGAGAGAACAAACTCCTGGCAGGGTTGTTCAGGCAAATCTGGTACTTCAGCCGATGACGATGTCAGATTATGCTAGGCCGAACTTGACTGGCATGGAGTCTAGCATTATGAGACCAGCTATGGCGACCAACAATTTTGAGATTAAACTGAATATTATTCAGATTATTCAGTAGCTTGTTCAGTTTGAGGGGTTACAAGATGAGGACCCGAATGTTCATTTGGCCAACTTTCGGGAGATTTATGATACATTCAAGATCAATAAGGCCTCAAGTGATGCAATAAGGTTGCGGTTGTTTCCCTTCTCGCTAAAAGAAAGAGCAAAGCAATGATTAAATTCTCTGCTGAGGGGTTCGATAACTAATTAGATCAGATGGCAGAGAAGTTTTTGCTGAAATACTTCCCACCCGCCAAGACTGCAAAACTAAGGAATGACATCTCGTCTTATGCGCATATTGAGTATGAGTCTCTCTATGATATATGTGAGAGGTTCAAGGAGTTGTTGAGGAGATGTCTACATCATGGGTTACCGACCTGGCTACAAGTTCAGACATTCTACAATGGTTTGAACCATGTGATTAGATAGATGATCGATGCTGCAACAGGAGGTACCCTTAATAACAAGACACCAGAGGCTGTGCATGAGGTGATTGAAGAGATTGCTATGAGTAACTATCAGTGGCACACAACACATTCTAAGTAGTGAAACAAATAGGGGTGTATGGTATGGATGCAGTGACTTCCTTGGCCATTCAAGTTGAGGCTTTGAGTAAGAAGATTGATGGATTCTCAGGAGCAAAGCAAGCAGCTTGTGTTGATGGTCAAGGGACTCAGGATGGCATGGAAGAGGTGAGCTATGTGAGTAATGCCCCGTATCCTCAGAACAATCCCTACAGCAACACCTATAATCCAGGGTGGAGAAATCACCCGAATTTTTCATGGGGAGGTTCGAATCAACAGAGACAAACTCACCCACCTGGCTTTCAGCAACCACAACAAATAGTGAAGCCCAACTTTGAGGAGTTAATGAGCAAATATATTAAGACCTCAGAAAAATGGTTCACCCATATAGAGACCATGTTAGCGAACCAATGGGCTTCAATTCGGAATCTAGATGCCGCTATCAACAATGTGAAAAATCAAGTTGGTCAAATAGCTAAGCTGCTATCTAAAAGGCAACCGAGCTCCCTACCGAGTAACACTGAAACAAACTCGAGGGAGCATGTGAATGCTTTCTTTGTGAATGAAGGGGATGGATGCGAGAAAGAGGAAAAGGCTCTGAATAAGAATGTTGAGGCAAATATGGTGGAAAAGGTTGAGCCAAAGATGGTGCTTCATGAATACAAGCCTCAGATTCCTTATCCTGCAGCACTACTTAGAAGGGAGTAAGTCAAAGTAGTCACTGGTGCCAGTGGAAAGTCGACCACTGAAGTAGAGAAGCAGCAACAACCTTTGGTCAGAGCTGAGAAGGAAGAGAAGGTTGAGCTACCTCAGACATCACCCGAGCTACCAACAAAGCTAAAGGATCCAGGGAGTTTCTTTATCCCTCTTACTATTGGTGGCTTGAATATTGATGATGCATTAGCTGACTTAGGAGCTAGTGTTAATGTGATGTCATATGAATTATTTGAGAAATTGGACTTAAGAGAACCCATATTGAATAGGGTGCCGGTGCTATTAGCTGATTAATCTGTTATGCAGCCTAATGGTATTATAGAGCATATTTTGGTTAGGGTAGCAGATTTGATGTTTTCTGTTGATTTTATGATTCTTGATATGATGTGTAATGCGAAAACACCATTGATCCTAGGCCGGCCATTTTTAGCCACTTCTAGGTCCATTGTGGATGTTTATGATCGGGTGTTGACCCTTAGAGTTGAAGATGAATTTGTGAGAATTAAGGACTCTAAGGCTCAACGCCATTATGACTCACATTCTATTGCAGAGGTTGTTTGTTCTAGTGTGGTACAGGTACCTGATAAGGCAGCATTATGTGCTGCACCGAAGGTCAATGAATCAGTGCCTAAAGTGAAGAAGAAGAGGCATAAGACTCGAAAGTGTAAGGCTAAGAAAGAAGAGCATGAGTCACCACCCCCAAGCCAAATCCACCGAGATGTGTCATTTCATATGGCGTGTGAAGAGCAAGGAGGTGACTTAGTGTGGCCAGCCGGTGCAAGGAGTTGGTGCAAACACTTCGCACAATGTGTACAAGCCTCCAGGATTGGTTATTCACTAGCGTCTAGTTAATGACGTTAAAGAAGCGCTTCTTGGGAGGCAACCCAAGTTTGTTTTAGTTGACTTTATTTTTCATTTCATTTCCTTTAGTTTGTTTCAATTTTAGATTTTGTTTTACTTTCTTTATTATTTGGTTTTAGTTGTTTTCGTGTTTTGCAAGAGACTCTCACAACGTTGATGCAATTCCCGTCAAGACTCATCTTTGGGGACCTCATTTCAGGGAAGTTCTAGAACTCTCTAATTTATTCCCTTCCCATTTTCTTTATATGTTTTAGTCCTTTGCATTGAGGACAATGCAAAGTTTAAGTATAAGGTAGGGGTAAATTAGGGTGAACTTTTAAAATTTTTCTGATCAAGTTCTTGATATTGTGGCTGCTGGATGCATGTTATTTGTTGATGTGAATAGATTGACTAGTTGAGAATTTTCAATATGCATTTGATATTGGGAGATTTAAATTGCATCTTCTAGATCTGCATTAGTTTTGAGCTTTTAGCCAAATTGGTTACTTTGGTTCTGTCACTCTTTTAACTCATTGTTTAATGAATGAAATGGTTGACTAAATGTGGGCACAATATTGGACAAATTGAATGAAATTAAAAGTTTATTGGTTTGCTTGAACCTAAACCAGGACGAGTAGATGGGGTTCAATCCCTACTCCGCTGTCTTAGACATAAGTATGCAAAGCACTGTCATGAAGGGTTGTCTTAGTAACCAGGAACACTCATTACAAGTGAGCGGTATAGACTATTATTGGTGGTGGAAACTGAATTAAGTGCACAAATTAAGCACTAAGGTCAGGCTCGACATTTACTGACTGTGTTTGTAGCAATGCAAGCCAAAATATTGAAAGTATGCAATTAATATGTGAATTTGCCTGTAGATGTCTTATGCTTTAATGTTTTATGACTTAAGTGGGTGATCGAGTTAAATCGACTACTTTGGCTTTGAGCTCTAACTCGTGTGTGGTTTAGGATCCCGATTTTTGATTGACTAGTGATGTATGCATCTCTCATATTTCCCGCTACTCAGTTTATTTTTGTTGACATCTAATGTGAAGTTCCATGCCACCATTGAGAGAATTTGATTGAAATGTTTTTCCCTTATGTTAATTCTTCCTTTCCTTGAGGACAAGCAAAAGCTTAAGTGTGGGGTAGTTTGATAAATGCCTATTTATACATATTTATGTGCAAGTTATATTGTTTTGAATATGAATTGAGCATTTTTCATAAGTTTTGGTACTTTTACACTTTATATTATGTTTTTCAGGTCAATTGATGATGTCTTGATGATAAGAAATGAAAGCAAGTCAAAACGAGGCTTGAACGATGACATTTAAGGCTTTTGGAGTGACACACGGCCTAGGATGCACAAGACACGACCATGGACAGGTTTGAATGTGCAAAACCGCGACAAAAATATACACACATGGATAGCAATTGCCTTCCACGGTCGTGAACATGCCAATGGAATGAAGCACGACCGTGGGAGAGATCGTGGAGTACACTGGAATGCTTAAGTTGATGGACACGGACAGCCTTGAGTGGACACAGACATAATGGCTGCCGATACGAATGGGATTTCGTGTCCATGTCTTTTGGAAACCGTGGATGTGAGTAATTTTTGTAAGACATTGATGGAACATGGTGGGCACGGCCGTGCCCGTGTCTTGCCCCAGAGGCTCCATTTTGCCTATTTAAGTGGGTTTAGGTATTCATTGAGGGGGAGCCGACTTTTGGATGCAAAAATACATCAAAGGAAGGTCAGAGAACGTGGGAAACAAATGAGAATTCAACTGACATCAAGAACGAAGAGATTTCGCGAAGAATTGGAGGATTCAATCATGGGTTTTCCTTCTCTCTCTAGATTTCTCTTTGGTTTTGTTGTATATCTCTCTTTAGCTAAGAACTAATTTCATTGTGCACTTAGATGTGATGAACCCTAGATAGATTATGTGATTGATGGGATTTTGTTATTAATTCAATTGATTCATGGATTGAGACTCAATTATTATTTATATTGCGTGTTGTTGAATTGATTGTTGCTAGCCTTTCGATTCCAATATTGTTTTGTGCATGTGCAATCAAGAGATTCTGTGTGCGATAGAACTTTCATAATTGAGAGGAGTTGCATGCAAACCTAGTGATAGGTCAATATAAATCTTCCCGATTAGGGTCAAACGTAATAGTGAAATTCACATAACAAAGACTTAAAGCAACGATAGGGGTTTTAATTTAGGAAGAGATTCTGGTTAATCAACCTAGTCGTTAGGCGTTAGCTAACTAGAGAGAGAGGTTAACAAATCGTAGGAATTTCCACGGTCCAATTGCATGAATAGTTGTTTGAATAGCGAGTCTTTGTCACTTAATTCAGTCTAGGGGGATTCAATAGCTTAGTGCCATTTTTCCATCGTTTGTTCTATCGTTTATGTTAAGTTTGCACTTGTTCTTGTTTAGTTTATTTATTTGAAGTCACTTAATTTGCCAGCTAGATAATATAGGGAGAGTGAGTAGCTAATAATCGTAGTCTCTGTGGGATACGACACTCGGTACTCGAGGCTCCACTAGCTATAGACGATAGGTACATTTGTCTTAGTCTTTAGGTGTAGGCCGAAGAGCATACCAATCACTGTTAGTGATTGGTTTTCCAATTGATGCCAGACCATTGGTAATTTTGGAAAATTGATCTAGCGTACTAGTGATGTATTCTCCATCCTTTATTGAGACCAATACATAATCATGTAACAACATATTGACCTTTGTTTCTTTCACTTGAGTTGTACCTTCATGAGTAACTTCTAGCATCTCCCATATTTCATTTGCATTTTCACAAGAAGATATTCTATTATGCTCCTCTTGATTCAAAGCACAATACAAGAGTTGACTAGCCTTGGAGTTTATATTAATAGACTTCCAATCGTCATCATTGGAATATTCATACTCCTTTGGTGCATCATCTTTATTCTTGGAAATTTTAGGGCCAATAATCATTATCTTCCCAAGCTTTAGATCGTATGCTTGAATAAAAATAGACAACCTTTTCTTCCATGGAATAAAATTAGAGCCACAAAATAAACGATGGATGTAAAGAGAAGCAATAGAAACACATGCACTAGGAGGACCGAAATCCATTTCTTCAATGCGAATCTTTATTCCAAAGATGTTAAGCCTTCTTAAAATAGAGACCGCTCTAATACCCATTGATGGAGAATTTTTAAGTCGTGCACCTTTAGTTTGAGTGGAGAGAATAGATAATAAATAAAATGAGCACAAGCAATTTAGAGTGGTTTGGCTAAAAGTGCCTACGTCCACTACCTAAGCTTCTCACTTAGGATTTCCTAATCCACTATATTGGTGATTGATTCCAGTTCAATCCAACAAAGCCAATACAACAAGGTTGATTCTCAGCTCACACCTCCAAAACCTAGCTCATAAGGTTGATTTCGGCTCATACCTCTAAGGCCTAACTCAATGTTGATTTCGACTCACACCTCTAAAGCCTTTACAATGTTGTTTTCAAAGGCTAACAACAAACATTTCCCTCTCCCAAAATGTTTACAAATGAGAAACAATATGGTGGGATTTTGGTATATGAGAATGAAGCAAACTACCCAAAAACTAGGCTAATTTTGAGCACCAAATAAAGAATTGGCATGGCAAAGAGTTGGGTTGTGTTCTTCTGTCCTTCAACCCTCATTATAGTGTTTGAGACTCTCTTGAAATTGATTGAACTGTTGGAGTAGTAAAGAACCGTTCGAGTATTTTTTATGTTGTTAACTTCCATTGGTCAACTACGAATGCCATTAGTCAACTACCAGCCTCATATTTCACTCCTGTCTACTTAGGTAGTCTACTGCCAAGCTTCAACAGTCGACTACTGATAAACGCCTATTCATACATATTTATGTAGTTGAATTTATATTGTTTTGAATACAAACTGAGCTTTTATCATTAGTTTTGGTACTTTTACGCTTTATATTGCATTTTTCAGGTAAATTAATGATGTCTTGAATATAAGAAATGCAAGCAAGTTGAAACAGGGCTTGAACGATGACATTTAAGGCCTTTGGAGTGAGACACGATCGTATGGAAGCAAGACACAACCGTGGACAGCTTGGATGTGCAAAACTGTGAAGGAAAGTGAACACACAGACAACAAATGGAGTCACACGGCCATGGACTTGCCCACAAAAAGAAGCACGAACGTGAAATAGACAGTGGAGTACACTGGAACCTTAAACAATTCGGACACGGACAGCTTTTGTGAGACACATACATAATGGTCTCGGACATAGACGGAAAGTTGTGTTCGTGTCTTATGCAAGCCACGGTTTTAAGTGTTTTATGGTGGACACAGATGGGAACTAGTTGGGCACATCTTACCCCAAATGCCCTATTTCACCTATTTAAGTGGGTTTCGGCATTGGAAGAAGGAAAGCCAACTTGGAGACACAAAATACATTCATTGAAGGTCAGAGAATGTAGGAAACAAAAGGAAAACCCAATTGGACATCAAGAACGAAGAGATTTCACGAAGAATTGGAGGATTCATCATGGGTTTTCCTTCTCTCTCTAGATTTCTCTTTGGTTTTGTTGTTTATCTCTCTATAGTTATGAACTGATTTCGTTGTGCGCTTAGATGTGATGAACCCCAGATTGATTATGTGATTGTTGGGATTTTTTTATCCATTCAATTGATTTATGGATTGCGACTCAATTACGATTTATATTGTTTATTGTTGAATTGATTGTTGCTAGCCTCTCGATTCCAATATTGTTTCGTGCATGTGTAATCGAGAGATTCTGTGTGCGATTGAACGTTCATAATTGAGAGGAGTTGCATACAAACCTAAAGATAGGTTGACATAAATCCTTCGGATTAGGGTCAAACCTAATAGCAAAATTCATAATTTGATAAAGCAACTATAGGGGTTTTAATTTAGGAAGAGATTCCGGTTATTCAACCTAGTTGTTAGGCATTACCTAACTCAAGAGAGAAGTTAACATATCTTAGGAATTTCCATGGCCAATTGCCTAAATAATTGTTTGAATAACGAGTCATTGTTACTTAATTCGGTCTGAGGGGATTCTGTATCTAGGTGTCATCTCGCATTAATTGTTCTGTCCTTTGATTGAGTGTGTTGGCCTTGGAGTTAAGTTCCATTTATTTTATAAGTTCAAAATCATTTAATTTTTCAGCTAGATAATAGAGGAAGAGTGAGTAGCTAATAATCGTAGTATCTGAGGGATACGACACTCGGTGCTCGATGGTCCACTAGCTACAGACGATAGGTACACTTGCCTTAGTCTTTAGCTATAGGCCACAACATACCAACTACAAAGGTTAAGTGTCTATTAAACAACCGTTGTTTTGAATGACTTGACTTGTAAATCACAAATATGTCATTTTGAGTCAGGTTTAAGCAATCATGATCTTCATTAGTCGATAATCTTCATTAGTCGACTACCAAGAGTTTTTGCTCCATTAGTCGACTCATGGCTTCATTAGTCAACTACCAACCGTTGTTGATGATTCTATTTGTCCATTAGTCAACTAATAAGAGGTATTAGTCAACTACCAACATCCTAGATCATCTTTAATTAATTTATTCATGCACCTGTTAACTTCCAAAAATTATAGGTCGACTCCTATGACTTCCAAACATGAATTTCTCATCCTTTTCTTTGTTAGAATTGTGCCCTATTCCAATCATTGATGTACATTGTCATTTAATTATTTAATAAAGAGGCATTTCATTTCTATGAAATATTATTTATTTTATGAAGATAACACTCCATGAGTAGTTTATTCTTCCTTATACCATCAAGTATGTGACTTGATAGTAAAGCCATAAGGATAAAAGGAATACTATTCTAAATGTCCCTTATCGATCATTATCATGAGAATGATAATGAATTAAGATTAGTATGTCTCTAAGTAGATAATCATGTTTTACTGATTATGGATATAAGATATCAAGTTAGAACATAGATACATGTTGGGGAACATGTATTGGATTGGCCCGCTATGAAAGCTCTTCATGGATTGTTGTCACAAAGAAGCTTTCATGTGGTGGTGATGTTTGAGTTCTCTAACTGAAACCCACTATTGACTCCTATATGAGGAATCACATATTTTTACTTAGCCAAACGTTATCCGTAATAAGGTAACAATAAAGGCTATGATTGGATATGTCATGAATCATGTAGAGGAGTGATAGTGAGAGTGATGGATTTGTTCCTCTTATAAAGAGTGATATCTCTTGGCCACTTGATGAGTAGAATTAATGGAATGTATACATACTCGAATGAATTGATAAAGGGGTTTATCAATGTCATTCGTCATATCAATCTACTTGAGATCAATAAAATATGCTAAGCAATATAATGTTGACATGTGATCATGCCTTATGCTTAGATGAGATATCATGTGAGAAAAGGACTAAATATCAGACTGTGAAAGGTTAACTCGGATCACCGACATCCACTCGATTTTGGGTTGCCATAATGTATTACTAGATACCGCTTATGGACTTTGGGCCAAAGGTTTGGGACAATGCTCATTGCCAATTTCGAGTGGGCCTATTGGGTCACACATAAGAAAGAATTGGATTGGTTACAAAGGTTCTCTCTTTGTGGTGATTGAGTTATTAAGATGGTTAATTTGATTAATCAATAATAATTTGGAGTTTTATGATTTATGTGTTAAATAAGATTTAATACATAGTCCATTAATGTAATGGGTTTTTTAATATGAATCACAAATTATTATGGGTATATTATTATTTGTGACATAATAAATTCGGCCCATATGTTTTAATAAGGGAATGATTTTTTAATGATAGTGTATAATGAAATTAAAAGCCCAATAACATTAAAAAAAAATCCTTAAAATCCGAAATATATCACACTCCTATTTTTTAGGAATCTTTATTTTTGTATGACAAGGATAGGAAATTCATCACACTCCTATTTTGGAGGAACCCTAATTAGTGCTCATAATTAATTAGGAAGTATTTATTCTTGTGGGACAATAAAGGCTTACCCTAGTGCACCTATTTAGTATTTTCCATATGCCTATAAATAGGAGAGGCTATCCCAAATTTATTCCATGGAAAAGGCAAAGCCGAATTTGTGAGAGTCATTTACAAAGAGAGAAAAATATTTTGTAAGCTTTAGAATAGAGATTCTAAAAGGGTGCTAGTACACTCCAACAATCCAAGGTAAGTTCGTTTGTATGGATACCTCTAGACACGTTCGCGCAAAGGCAATGTGACCAAAGAGTGGTTCAAGTTTATACTAAAAGCTACACCAACATTCCATCTGATCGAACATAAGAGCTTTGGATCTAAGGTAGACCTTCTAATCCTAACTATATATGTTGATATGCATGGATCCTTGGTGGAATTGTAGACTACAATTTTTGTTATTTTCGCTGCGTTGAATGCTTATGAATGTCATTAAGCGGTCGCGAATTCCAACATTCTTAACCAATTTGATCTTGTTCATCTTTAATGTTTTTCTCATCTTCAAAATCAATTTAAGACTTGTAAAATAGTTCAACAATCTCCTCTCAATCATCCTAGAAATGGGTTTTTGCATCTTTAAATTCCAAAAAGACATGAAAATACGGAAGAGATAGTGAAAATCCATCCCAAAATCTAGTTCTAAATCTGAACACCAGTTTTGGAAAATTATGTTGGACCAATGGTGGTCAACATTGAGATTTCTCTAAGTTTTGATGATGAACAAAATGCAGAATTTGACCTGAAGATGATCCACGTATATGTACTGTGACCTGAAACAAAGGCTACTGGATGAAGGAAGAAGTTATCATCATGTACGTGAGACAATGTTAACGTACGTCAGATAAAGTCACGTACGTGTGAGGTATCAAAAGTACATGAAAAATGATAAAAAATAAAGCGGAAAATTGAAGTCTTGAATCACTTGAAGGCATGAAGCCACACGTACATGTGATATCAGAACTCACGTACGTCAGACATACAAGACAAGACGAAGATTTCATTTCAGAGCATGTTTGTTTGAATTTCACGTGGATCAAGACAAACAGTTGAAGTAACGGTCAAGTGTCAATCGTTCGCGTACGCAATTGTAAGAAGTCACGTACGTCACATTGAACTAAAGTATGTGAGATTGAGTTTCAAGTACGCGAGATGCTCCGGATTGAAAACAGAAGCTACTGGATGGTTCAAACATAGAAGTCACGTACGTCAGTTGTTATTCACGTACGTGAACTAGGGATCCGCTATGATCAACGTACGTGAATGTACTTATCACGTACGTGTTATGAACGTCAAGTCAGGTAACGTACGTAAGATTTGTGTCACGTACGCGAGAAGACTCTGACAGTGTATTAAATGCGCCCCATTTTGGACCACAACGGCTACAATACACCTCACAACGGTCTGAAATTAAGAGAGAGGTATAAATACATGCTTGGGAGGCCAGAAACAAACAACAAAACATATGGGCACTTATTTTCAAGATGTCATTTCTGAGCTTTGTAGTCTTGGCAGGTGGGAAGTATTTCAGTAAAAACTTCTCTGTCATCTGATCCCAAGTACTTATTGAACTCCTCGATAGAGAATTCAACCACTGCTTTGCTCTTCCTTTTAGCGAGAAAGGAAACAACCTCAACCTTATTGCATCATTAGTGGCCCTGTTGATCTTGAAAGTATCGCAGATCTCAAGAAAATTTTCCAGATGGCTAACTCAAGGAATATAAAGATTTTGGTGAGGAAGATTGGAAGAAACTTCATACAAACTCTAAGGCAACTCAAATCTTATATTATGCATTGAATCCAGAAGAGCACAATAGAATTTCATCTTGTGAAAATGCCAAAGAGATTTGGAAAATGTTGGAGGTGACTCACATAGGAACCACTCAAGTATAGGAAACAAAGATCAATATGATGTTGCATGACTATGAGTTGTTCTCAATGAAGGAAGAGGAAAGCATCATTATTATGCTTGATCGATTCTCCGAAATCACAAATGGGTTTGCTTCTCTTGGAAGACCAATTTCAAGTAGTGACATGGTAAAGAAGATTCTAAGGTTATTACCGAAGGAATGGGATGCAACGGTTATGGCAATTATGGAGTCGAAAGACTTGAATAAAATGGATTTTGGTGCCTTCATTGGTTCTCTCATAAACTATGAGATTGTGTTGAAAAGTAGAAACTCCAAGGCTAAACCGAAAGAGAAGAACTTAGCCTTCAAAACTAAGGAAGTTACAAGTGATGAAGAGGAGGATGAAGAAGATGAAGAGGTAGCTCTTTATGCCAAAAACATA
>CAODLS011934365.1:0-15054 GCA_948243855.1 Flueggea neowawraea
GAGAAATTTCAACTGCATCATATGCATGAGCGAGCACACGAACGGGTGAATCAACATTCCTTTCATCAAAGTCTTTCTTGTTCCCATCAACAACACAAAGTTTTCGATATGGCTCTCGAACAGTTAAATAAGTTGTGAGGAATAAACCTTGATCTCTATTTTTGGTTTGTTACTATATTAAGCCATCTCAGACTATTATAGATACAATATCTGGGCTATGGTCTCTGTTAGTATTAGCTTTTTCAAGCGCCAGAATTGATTGCTTACCGAATGAGGTGGGTGAGCATGTTAACCTCAGGTTTTTAAGTTTGGACTTTGCATGGCCAACTCCGCGTAATTTTCCACTGGCAAGAGCAATTCTACCAACTCTGGGTAATTTTCCGCACTTGCAGACTCTGGAATCTAATAAATTATACGCAGTCCCTGAAAAAGTATTGCATATCAAAACTTTGAGGCACTTTCCATCGTTGGATGCTAGATATGACAATATTGGTGAATTAAGTTGTTTAACCCAGCTGCGACGTTTTCGTGTTCATTTCGTTGCTCAAGAAAATATTGATGAGCTACTTGAAACCATCATGAGTATGAAGAACCTCACATCCTTGTTCATGCAAGCAGAAAGGTTACTTTGTGAAGACAAGTTTATTGATGTTTTTCCTCTCCTGGAACCATTTTCCCCTCCACCCCAACTCCAAGAGCTTCGATTAAATGGCACTTTAGCAGAATTACCTATTTGGATTGCTGATTTGAAGAATCTTACCTCTTTAGAATTAATGTTTTCAAATTTAATTGAGATTCCATCTACTATCATTCAATATCTTCCCAAATTGAAGCGTCTTTATTTGTGCAATGCTTATAAGCCAAAGCAGATTGGTAAAGACTTTTGCACTGCAAAGGGTTTTCCAAAACTAGAAACTTTTGTAATTCAATCATATTCTCTAATAGAATGGACTGAAATTGCTGTTGGAGGTTTCCCATGTTTGAAGTCACTTCGATTTGATTATTGTCCAAATTTGATGTTTCTCCCTGAAGGTTTACAAAATATTTCCACTCTTCAACAAATGAGGATCATGCCTGCACATGGAGATCTTGTAAGGCGGTTGAATGGTGATGAGAATTACAAGATCGAACATATTCCTTGCGTGGAAATGACATATGAGTGAACAATTGACTTATATTCCTTACAAGTATAGCACAAGTAATCTACTCTATTCTACGTTGAGTTGCCTACTCTATGTTATATACTTTGTTATCATTCTTGTGTATTCTGGTGTTTTATTATATGAAATCGCAGTTTCATGTTTCATTTACTGAAATTATTTTTGTTTTTTGTTTAATTCAAAGTAAAATAAGTTTTGTTTATTTTGAGATTTCGGGTTTGATTTCATTTTAAATCCAGAATGCTTTGCAAGAAACGAACTAATTTGAGCGCAAAGGTGCGAGAGAACTTATTACATGATGCCCTTATCATTAAAATTAAACTGTAGAAACCTTAGTATAATTTATCTCTTATTCTTCAATCTGACGATCAATATTTTTATACCTCAGAAATATCAATCTTATGTTTTTTGTATTCCAAAATTTAAATTTAGCATAAATAGAATAACAAAAACCTCATATTCGTATTTTCTCCATTCAAAATTTTAATTAATCAATGATGACAATAAGAACATTTGTGACATCAAACGCTGAGAGCAAACTCATCACCAAAGTGCTGCTTCAAAAGAATGTTGTGTTTGTATTCCCAATTGGACAAGTTATTTCTGATATGTTAATGTAATAGGATAAATTAGAAAAGTTAATTCTAATTTATTCTATTACATTAACACATCAATAACTTGTCTAATTCGAAATTATGCCAATTTCATGACCAAAAAAGGATATATTATTCCAATTTAAATCAATATAGACCCAAGTTTTGTTTCAAGAAAAGAAGTCATGACAACGCTCTCAGTAGTCCTTTACTTTTTCTTTTTCTTTTTCTTTTTTTGACATACTGCAGGTAGTTTTACTTTAACTAAAGCCAAACCAAAAGCTTTTTTGTCCATTATTCAGCTGCATAAAACCAAACCAACAAATAATAATATTTCCTGATCAGTAAAGTTTTTACTGGGGAGTGCCATCTGAAGAAAGAGTGTGTGAAGCGGATGACACTTGTGTTGATGGTGGATACAAAGGTGAGACTTATGATTCTTTCTATAGAAGAAAGTACGAAAAGCTTCCCCATTATCTTAAATCCTGCTCAGATTATTGTGCTTTCCTTTCTAGTATCTATTCCCATTCATCTGGTGAATATAGAAGGCTGAGGGAGAAAGAGAGAGTGATAAGGCACGGTGGCTGAAGGTTTAGTAAAGGCAGGGGAAGGGGATGCTTCTTCTTTGGAGGATATTGCTTCTTCTTTTGTCGATCAATTACTTGGTCTTGGAATGCTTACTCTAAAATGTAATTATGAGTATGGTGAGTTTGAGTCTTTATTAGAAGTTTCAGGTGATATAGAATTCGTGTTGTTGGAGGACACAAGGCTGATTTTGCAGCAATTAGGAGACTCTGAAGAAGTAATGCGTACTAAAACTTTGAAGCACCTCGAAATACCTTTCTTTCTTCCACCTAGAATTCCAAAAGGGATTGGGAAACTAGTAATCTTCAAACTTTGCCAATGATAGATGCTAGATGTGACTTTATTGATGAATTATGTTCTTTAACCCCAGTTGCAACATTTTCGTGTTCATTATGTTGCCTATGAAAATATTGACAAGTTACTTAAAACCATAATGACTACGAAGAACCTCAAATCCTTGTTCATGAAAGTAGAATCCTTCAACTGCAGATGTCAAGGCAATTCTATTCAAGTTTTTCCTCACCTGGAACCATTTTCCCCTCCACCTTTCCTCCAAGAGCTTCAATTAGATGGCACCCTAATTGTCACGACCCGTTTTCGGACCATGACTGGCGTGCAAGGCGAATCGTCTATGGGATCTCGGCCCATCTCACACAAGGTTGACTGATTGACAATGGTCCATTGGTTGATTGATTGAGATAATATATTGTTATTCTAGGTTAATAGTGTGTCACATTAATCTTGACATAGACAACAAATAATGTGAATTTATGTGGTTTGGGCATTGTTCATTGTTATGAAACTGAGTAATCTAGTTTAAATGAATCACGACATTTTCGATTTCACTAGTTAAGATAGAGGTCCCTTTAATTCGTACTGCTGTCATAGATTAAACTATGTCAGGGCGTCCCAGGATTGTCTAGTGGTTAGGAAAATAGTCTGCAGGGCGTCCTAGGGCTATCGAACAAGTAAGAAGGGATTGGTTAATTGAGTGTGTCACCGTTAACTATAACTCTGTTTGCTTGAATGCTTAATATTCATCTTTTGTGTCTTTGATGGACTGATTGGATTGAACGGAGAAGTACCTTAGCTGGGTTTTTACTATTATTGAATATCTGTCATTTTCATTGTTGCTATTTACTTCTCTGTTGCAAATTTATAGTCTCTGTTTGCTTTTAATTTAGGCTTCAACTTCACTTTCATTTATTCATTTTACTTTTTATTTCCAGAAATTAAACAATTTTCCACCGGTCACTGTGGATCGACCATGCTCACTGTTTTACTCATATTTATTGTTCTGAGTAGGTTAATATTATTTTGATCGGTTGACACCCCATCAAATTTGGCGTCGTTGCCGCAGAGTGATGTTTCAGATTTTGTTTAATTGTTTTACTACTGATCTCTTCTCTGTGTTATATGCGTTATTTTGTGTCTGTAGATAGTCTTCTGTACGATCCTAATATAGGGAAGACTGCTAAATAGTTGAGGAAAGAATCTAGATTGCACAGAGCACAGCTTCTAGTTCTGCAACTCCTGTCCCTGAGCCAACAAAAATCACCTCTAATACTGATTCTGAAATTGAAATAGCAATGGCTGGTGCAAATAATGACCCGCAGACACTGAGAGAGATGATTGCACCTCTTGTAGACCAACAATCCCTCTGCATCCACTATCAGTCTTTAACTGTTGGATTTGAGTTGAAGTCAGGATTAATTCAGTTGCTACCCCAGTTCCATGGACTTGAGAGAAAGGATCTGAATAGACATTTAAAGGAGTTCCATGTCGCTTGTTTTGGTTATAGGCCACAAGGGGTGACTGAGGAAAAAATAAAACAGTGTGCCTTCCCTTTCTCATTGGAGGACAGATCCAAAGAATGGTTATATTATTTACTTACTAGTACAGTAAATACATGGCCTGAGATGGCACAACTATTTCTAGATAAATTCTTTCATGCTTCCTGAGTTTCTAGTATGAAGAAAGAGATATGTAGCATCAAACAGAAAGATTCAAAATCTCTACATGAATATTGGGAAAGATTTAAAAGGTTGTGTGCCGCTTGTCGTCAGCATGGGATCACAGAACAACAGTTAATTCAATATTTCTGTGAAGGATTGTTGACAATTGAGAGAAGAATGATTGATGTTGCTGCTAATGGAGCTTTGTTGAATAAAACACCACAAGAGGCAAGAGAACTTATCTCAGCCATGGCTGCTAATTCACAACAGTTTGGGAGCCGTACAGAAACAGTAACCAGAGGAGTCCATGAGGTAAGTAATTCTTCTCGACTTGAGGCTAAGTTGGATAATATTGCTAATTTGTTGGAAAAGACTGTCATTGGTTTGAATAATGCAACTGCTAACAAGACTCAATTGAGTCAAGTTTGTGGAGTTTGTTGTGTTGTAGGTCATGCTTCAGATTCTTGCCCTTCTCTGCAAGATGAAGAATTGTGTGCACAAGTCAATAATGTCAATTACAATTATGGTGCCAGCAATAAAAAAGGTATAATCCTTATTCTAATACGTACAATCCTGGGTGGAGAGATCATCCCAACTTGAAGTACAAAAACAAGCATCAGAACCATCAACCACAACATTTTCAACAGAGACAACAGCCTCACCAATCACAGACTGAGCTCTTTAGAGGAGATGCTGAAAATTTTCATGGCTACTACACAATCTTTTGTGCAAGATATGCTGAACCAATTTGATCAGCTAACCTCATCTGTTAACAAGCTTGAGAACAAAGGAAAACTGCCCTCTCAACCTGAGGTGAACGATGCAAGTGCCATTACTCTTTGAAGTGGGAAGGAAATCCCTAGTGCAAAAAAAAATGTCATATTCTCTACGTGCCCACGCCATAGTGACTGAAATAGAAACAAAGACTTAGAAGAGTTCAAAAGAGGTACCAGTCGTTGTGAACCTTGAAAGGCCACCTTTTCTTCACAAATTACGACAGAAAAAGAAGGCTTTGGATGATCAAGAGATTTTGGAAACATTGAAGAAGGTGGAGATCATCATTCCTATGCTTACAACAATTAAACAGGTACCACGTTATTGTAAGTTTTTGAAGGAACTGTGCACTGGGATAACCAAGCTGAAGGGGAATGAGCGAGTTTGCATGGGAGAGACCATCTCTATTGTGTTACAGAAAAAGATGTCCATCAAGGAGAAGGACCTAGGTATGTTTACTATACCATGTAAAATTGGCAATGTTGGAATTGAACGGGCTATGTGTGATCTAGGAGCTTCTATTAATTCGGTGCCTTTGTCTGTCTATTCTATGTTGAATGTTGGACCTTTGAAATAGAATGATGTATACTAACTTTGGCTGACCGTTCTAGTGTTTTTCCTGAAGGTGCTCTAGAGGATGTTTTGGTGCAGGTGAATGATTTAGTTTTTCCTGCAGTTTTTTGTGTGCTAGATATGGACAATGATGGCACTCCCAATTCGAGGTTATTGCTTCTAGGAAGATCTTTCTTGAAAACAGCCCGAACCAAGATTGACTTACATGAAGGAACACTCTCTATGGAGTTTGATGGTGTTGCAATCAAATTCAATATCAATGAAGCAATGAAACATCCCAATGATTATTCTTCAATTTTTGCTGTCAATTGCACTGACCCACCGACAAGAAAATTTTTAGAGTTTCACGTTGATGATTTACTGTAGGTTGTTTTAGCTGGAAGTGCTACAGAAAAGAGCCTGTCATAATTGAATGAAAATTGGGTGTTGTCTTCAGTCTTGAACCATGCCATCTTTGATTTGTAAGCCGTGTCTGTTCTCACTGCAGAGACAAAATTTTTGACAGTCACTACTTCAGACAATAAGCTTATGCCATCCATCATAAAGCCACTTGAGCTTGAGTTGAAAACTTTGCCTGAGCATCTGAAGTATGCCTTTCTAGGTGAGTCGAATGCACTTCCTGTTATTATTTCAAATAAACTCACATTGCAGGAGGAAGAAAGGCTAGTTCGAGTTCTCAGAGATAACAAAGAGGCTATTGGGTGGACTATTGCTGACATAAAAGCTTTGCTTCCTTCTATCTGCATACATAGAATATTGTTGGAAGATGGTTGCAAACCGTGCAGGCAGCCGCAGAGATGCCTAAACCCACCCATGATGAAGGTGGTGAAGAAAGAAATTTTAAAGCTTCTTGATATAGGTGTGATCTATGCCATTTCAGATAGTAAATGGGTAAGTTCTACTCAGGTTGTTGCCAAAAACTGGTATTACTGTTGTTACAAATGAACAAGGTGAGTTAGTTCCTACCCGAATTCCTAATGGTTGGCATGTTTGCATAGATTATAGGAAGTTGAATGCTGCTACACGTAAGGATCATTTTCTACTTCCTTTTATTGATCGATGTTGGAGTGTTTGGCTGGCCAAACTCATTATTGTTTTCTAGATGGTTATTAAGGTTTTCACCAAATTTCGGTCGCCCTAGAAGACCAAGAAAAGACAACATTCACGTGCCCTTTGGTACATTCGCGTACAGACGCATACCCTTCGGTCTCTACAATGCACCGGCTACTTTTCAGAGGTGCATGGTAAGTATATTTTCTGACTATGTGGAGAATTTCATTGAGGTTTTTATGGATGATTTCACTGTGTATGGGAATTCTTTCACCTCTTGTTTAGAAAATTTAAGTAAAGTTCTAAAAAGGTGTGTTGAAATAAACCTTGTGTTGAATTATGAGAAATGTCAATTTATGGTTGATCAAGGTATTATTTTGGGTCATGTTGTTTCGGCTAGAGGCATAGAAGTCGATAGAGCTAAGATTGATGTGATCAAGTCGTTGCCTTACCCAGCAAATGTGCGGGAAGTTCGTTCTTTTCTTGGCCATGCAGGTTTCTACTGGAGGTTCATCAAGGACTTTTTGAAGATTGCACATCCACTAAGTTAGTTTTTGAAGAAAGATGCACCTTTCGAATTTGATGATGCTTATAAAGTGGATTTCGATGTTTTGAAAGAGAAGCTGATTTCTGCACCGATCTTACAAGCTTCAGATTGGAATCTTCCATTTGAGTTTATGTGTGACGCCTCCAACTATGCAGTAGGCGTAGTTCTTAGCCAAAGAATTGGAAGGGATCCACACGTGATCTACTATGCATCTAAAGCCTTTGATCCAACTCAGTCCAATTACTCAACTACAAAAAAGGAGATGCTTGATGTGGTGTTTGCCTTATAAAATTTTAGATCTTATTTGTTGGGATGAAAGTGATAGTTTATTTAGATCATGTTGCTCTCAGGTATTTAATAAATAAAAGAGATGTCAAACCAAGGTTAATTAGATGGGTTTTGTTGCTGCAAGAATTTAATATTGAAGTAAAAACAAGAAAGGTGCTAAAAATCTAGTTGTTGACCATATTAGTAGGTTACCTCATGTTTTAGAGACAGAAGCTGAGATTTCTGCAAAATTCCCTGATGAACACCTGTATGCGTCGGGTACCTCTGAATGCCATGCATAGATCCATGGTATGCTGACATTGTTAATTATTTGACTAACCATGGTTTTCCTGAAGGGTGTAGCAGATCCCAAAAGGACAAACTAAAAAGTGATGCAAAATATTACATTTGGGATGATCCATACCTCTGGAAGCTGTGCTCATACCAAATCATTTGCAGGTGTGTACCTGGAACTGAAATTTCATCTATTTTGCATTTTTGTCACTCTTCAGCGTGTGGTGGTCATTTTGGTCCGAATCGAACAACAAGAAAAGTGCTTGAATCAGGTTTGTATTAGCCCCAAGTTTTTAAGGATTCATATGCATTTTGTAAAGCTTGTGATCGTTGCCAACAGATAGGGAATATAAACCATAGAAATGAAATGCCTCAAGCACCCATACTTATCTATGAAATTTTTGACGTCTGGGATATTGATTTTATGGGTCCTTTTCCTTCTTCTTTTGGTAGTCAGTAAATTATTCTTGGTGTTGATTATGTGTCAAAGTGGGTAGAAGCAAAAGCTACCCGAACTAATGATGCTCGAGTTGTTGTAGATTTCTTGAAAGCTAACATCTTTGCTAGATTTGGCATGCCTAAAGCAATCATTAGTGCCAGAGGTACACATTTTTGCAATCAAGTGGTGGAGGCTGTATTCAAGAAATATGGTGTTACGCATCGAGTCTCTACTGCTTATCACCCGCAAACGAATGGGCAATCTAAAGTGTCGAACTGAATTATTAAGGGCATCTTGGAGAAAACTATAAATCCAAACCGCAAGGATTGGAGTACACATCTAGATGATGCACTTTGGGCTCACAAAACCGCCTATAAGACTACTTTAGGTATGTCAGCTTATCGCCTTGTGTATGGTAAATCTTGTCATCTTCCTATTGAGATTGAACATAGGGCCTTTTGGGCGGTGAAAGAGGGCAATATGAACTTTGAAGAAGCTGGAAAACAATGGAAATTACAAATTCAAGAGCTTGAGGAGATTCGAAATCACGCCTATGAGAATGAAGCATTATGCAAGGCTAAATCCAAAACCTTTCATGATAGCCAACTTGTCAACAAGAATCTCAAGGTGGGTCAAAACGTACTTCTTTTTGATTTGACTCTGAAACTTTTTGCAGGAAAGCTTAGGTCGAAGTGGATTGAACCTTTTGTGGTTGTTCACGTTTATTCTCATGGTGTTGTAGACATTCAGAGCCTTGAATCAGGTAAGATTTTTAAGGTACATGGGCAACGCCTGAAACCATTTTATGAAAGTTTTGTGCCACATTCAGTTGATGTTAATTATGTTTCTGAACCTTTTTACAACTGAGCGTAGCCTAAGTCCAGCTAATACGACGCCAAAGAAGTGTTTCTTGGGAGGCAACTCAAGGTTTTTATTATCATTCTTATTTTTGTTTTATTATTTTTAGTTGTTTTTGTTGCTTGATTGATCCAACTAATTTTTTGCCTTCATGGTTCTATTTATATTTTTTGAGGATTTAATGGCATTTATTTTGGAGATTGGTTGTGTTTTACGATGTAGGTGATGAATTTCAATAGATAAGTCACGTTTTGTGGAAGAATAGGAGTGGAGAATTATTTAGGCATCAAAACATGAGTTGAGGAGACGTGCATCTCGGCAATGGCCTAAAGGCATGAAAAAATGACACTGTTTCAGTATTTACTCAAAAAACAAAACCAATCAAAACGGTGTGTTTTGCTCCAAAGCAGGGTGACTTCCATCAGCTCCACACAACGTGGTTTCCAGCTGAGAGATCATATTCAAGCATGCCAGATTTGGAAGTAGGGGCACAAATGTCAATTGGCTTGGGTTCTTTAAAACCTAATTGGAGTCAATTTGGGACCACAACACATTCCTAATCATCTTCTTGCTTCCTCCACACCCGACATCAAAGACCCACCATAGCCGAACCTTCCATTCTCCAATTCTCCTTGAATTTCATCATGCCAACCAAGAAATCTGAAGCTAGATGGCATGGAGTGCCACACCTCCGTTCCTAGCCTTGTCGTCCATTGATGTTGTTGCCTCTGAGCCATTATACACCGCCTCTACACCCTCTCAGCGTACGCCTCCACCTACTGTGACTCCTTTCATCCTTCGCTCTTCTCGACTTTGCAATCTTCCTCCTCCACAGATGGTGGCATCTTCCTCATATGACAAGGACAGCGACTCCGAGGTCATCTTTATCCAAAGTTGTACCTCACCTTCTGTGAAGATCCATGAAGTCGGACCTTCATGACATCGCTCTTCACCAAACCCTGTCATTAACATTGCTAAACAATTTGAGGCAGAACTTCCTGAGCCCATAAAGCAGTCCTCTAAACATAAAAAGAGCTATAGTAAGCGTGGGTCACGTGTTCAGAGAAACAACGTTGTTGCTGCTGACCTCGGTTTTAATAGCCCCAGTGACCGAGCTAGGCTCACAAAGGTGAATACTATGCCTATTTGCCCACTCTGAACTGTTAGTGTCGATGTGCTGGAATATTTCAATTCAGGTATACGGTTTGTTAATTTTGTATGCGCAGTAAATTTGCAACTTTTTCTGACCTGTGAATTGCCCACCTACTCTGAACTTATTTATGAATTCTATACATCTTTCAAGTTCAATATGAGTGCAGATTCAGATGTGACTACACCTGACACAGTAAGTTCAGACTGGCTAGCAAGTATATTTCTATGACTGTTACTGCTTTTGGTCATGCACTTGATATGGTCAAGGAATCACAAGTTCACTCTGGTGAGTTTTTGACTTTTTATTGTGATTTTCCTACTGACTTCAATGCCCGAGAATATTGTGCACAAATTTCTGCAGATCTGCACCCTTATGATCCTCGCACTTCCAAAGCTAATACACTTAGGGATCCAGTGCACCAGATTTTTTAGAGATTTTAAGTACTTAATTTTGTAGGTCACGTTGACATCAGTAATATCCTTTCTCGAGCTGAGTTGTTTTTCATATGGTGTGCAGAGAATCGCCTTAAGGTTAACACTGAGTATTTTCTTCGTAACCAACTTCATTTTATCGTCGGCCAATTAGTAACTAAAAAGAAGAATTTAATTTTGGGCCCACTTATCACTCACCTTTCTAGACACTTAGGTGTTTTACTTGAATCTAACCCAATCTTAACCAAGACTGCTTCTGTCAAAGTCTTAGATTTCCATGCATTTTGCATGATGCATATCATTCGGCGCTCAGGACCTGACCGATATGAATTATTGCCTCTTGTGGGTGAAGTTGTCACGGCACCACCAAACCAAACTGTTCATGAGCATCTTAAATGCATGGAAGCTCGCCAAGAACGCATGGAGCACCTTTTGGTCTCTCGCTACTTCTGTGAAGCGGTTTGACAGGTTCATGGATAACTTCACCTAGCATTCTTCACATGTAGATGATTAGTCACCACCACTGTCGAACCCCCAGAGAAGCTTTTCTCTCAACTCTCACTTTTTAATTTATATTGTCTTTAATTTTTATACATTGAGGACAATGTAGATTTCAAGTGTGGGAAGGGGATTGGGGATTTGTGTTTGTGATTTTATGTCTGTTTTATAATTGCTTGTGACTTTTTGTGATTTTTCATGTGATTTTATGTCTGTTTTATGTCTCTCACTTAGTTACATGGTTTGCAATGCACATTTTGTCTCTTCTACATGTATTTTCAGTACTGCATTTCATGTCTGTATGACCATGTTATAACTGTGTTGCATATGTTATCACATTTTGCGTGCTCATGTTTAATTCATGTTTACATTTTGTGTGTTGCATATATGATTTCCCTACTGACTTTTGCAATGTTTTGATGCAAGTTTGTCCTTAAACATTGAATAATTTGAAACTTTAGAAATTTTAAAGTTCAATTGCCCTCATATACCCATTGGTGTAAAAGCTTGGATTTCTATACATCTTAATTTCAAGATTAAACAACCACTAATAATAGAGCCAAAAGGGCTTCATTGTTGGATTCACACATGAACCCATGTGAGAATTTTGAGATATAGGCACTTTATTTTCTTGATGTGTGATTTATCATTCATAGCAGGCCCCTGCTGGAATTTGTCCTAGAGTGCATTTCGAAGACTACACTTTTAATTCAGACACCGAAACGACCAAAGGCATTTTTTGTCAACCTTTTGTTTTCCCTTTTCCTTCAATATCTACCCTTATACATTTATCCATTGTTTACCTCTCTTGAGCCTTGGACTTTTTCTTTGTTTTAAACCATTTTTAACCAATTCCAATTTTTATTTTAGACCTTCAACACTTGAACCCTTAAGTTGAGAGATTTTTGTTAGTGATACTTTGCCAGAATAATTTGTTTGTTAATGCTTTGATTTACACTAATAATGGACATGTCGTAGATATGGTTTGCTTATATTATTAAAGAAACATGGATGCCCAGTTTTGTTATGTATGTATGCCAATATGATGTTGCTTTATTTCAAAAAAAGAAAAGAAAAAAAAAACAAAAAATAAGGAAACAAAAAAAGAATATATGTAATGAAAAGTGATGGAGTGAAGCGACACGAATAGAAATTTGTTGTGAGCAGCCCTGTTTTATTAAGCATAGACATGTATTCATTTGGTTTGCATTAACCTAGTTGATGTATGTTGATGGCAAGTATCACTAGGGTTTGTTGTGTTCTCTCGACTTTTTTACCCCTTGTTTTAGCCCCATTACAAGCCACGTTAAAGCCCTTTTTAATTGGTGTTTTGGTTAAATTTTTATTAGTAGTTACGATTTGACTTTATGCCAAATGCTGGCAAGACTTGCTATGAGTGTGTTTGAGTGTAAACACTTACACCTAAACACTATGAGATATAGAGTAAAACCTGCAAGGGTGTGAATTTGACTATCTCTTTTGAAGGCATTACTAGTGTAGAGATGATCTTTTTAAGATTGACGACCGTCTTGGCGATGGTTGTGTTTTCTCTTGAATCTTCGATGAATATCGATTTGGAGTTTAACACTACGTGGGGGTAAGAAGGGCGGTTGGAGTTTAAGGTTCTTAATTATTTTAAGGTATAGAATGCTTAAGGACAAGCATTGTTTAAGTATGGGGATATTTGATAGGTTGCATTTTAGGCATGATTTATGTTGCATTTTTGTGTATGTTTTTACATTATAAATTGCTAGAATTCATGTATTTTTATGTTTTTATACTTTTTTGGTGTTTTAGGTGGGATCTTGGTGAAACATGAAGAGTTGGAGTTGTTCTGTGCATTGTAGGCGAAAACTTCATTTCTGCATGACCACACCATAGTTGACGCACATTGACCAAGTTTGACCATCTGCATTGGGCCACGTGCCACACTTCTAGGCCATGTTTTAGATGTGTTTTGAGGGCTGCTAAGTCAGATTTGTTGTTGGATCAAAACAATACTTATTAATATTTTTATCAGCCATTTTTGAGAGGATTCTAGGTTTTCTTATTTTGGACATATATATATCTTGTAACCTAGTATAGGCAGCTCTCTCTCTCTCTCTCCATTTTTTCATTCTCATTCACACATATTGGAGGCAACTGTCATTCTCTCTCTAGTTTTTGGTGTTCTTCCCTCTAGCATGTATAACTAAATCTCTCACTAGTTAATGTATTTTAAAGTTCAATCCATTGATGTTGTAAGACTCGTATTTTAACTTTATTTAATCAATTCAAGTATTTATTCAATTTTTGTTCTTTAGTTCTTTTATTATTATTTTGATTGATTGATTGACAAGGGCCCGCTGGTTGCTTGATTGAGATAATATATTGTTATTCAAGGTTAATAGTGGGTCACATTAATCTTGATATAGGTAACAAATAAAGTGAATTTATGTAGTTTGGACATTGTTCATTGTTATGAAATTGAGTAATCTAGTTTAAATGAATCATGGTGTTTCTGGTTTCACTGGTTAGGATAGATGTCCCTTTAATTTGTACTGATGCTATAGATTAAACTCTGTCAGGACGTCCCGGGGTTATCTAGTGATTAGAGAAATAATTTGCAGGGCGTCTCGATGCTATCGAACAGGTAAGAAGGGATTGGTTAATTGAGTGTGTCACTTTTAACTATAACTATGTCTGCTTGAATGCTTAATATTCATCTTTTGTGTCATTGATGGACTGATTGGATTGAACAGAGAAGTACCTTAGCTAGGTTTTTACTATTATTGAATTTATGTCATTTTAATTCTTGCTATTTACTTCTCTGCTGCAAATTGACAGTCTCTATTTGCTTTTAATTTTGGCTTCAACTTCACTTTCATTTATTCATTTTACTTTTTATTTTTGGCAATTAAACAATTTTTGACCAGTCTCAGTGGATCAACCCTGCTCACTGCTTTACTCATATTTACTATTCTGAGCAGGTTAATATTATTTTGATCGGTTGACACTGAATCAATAAGTATCAAATGAAATGTCAGTGAAATCAGATACAAAGAATATAAAATATATTAGAGAAATTAAAAAGTCAAATAAGACAATCCAGTAACCAAACAACATCTTGATGCGGAGCTCTAAATAAAAGAAGAAGACTGGCCAAAAGGGCGTCACTAACCAAAATGTACAATGCCTCACTGAGTGGTGTTAGACCAAGGGTGGTCAACATTGAGATTTCTCTAAGTTTTGATGATGAACAAACTGCAGAATTTGATATGAGGAAGATTCACGTACGTGTGTCCAAAGTCACGTATGTGTGTGCATGTCACGTACGTCGATATAGTCTCAAGTACGTGAGTTCAACCATGAACTGAAACACAAGCTACTGGAAGTTGGGAGAACTGGTCACACGTACGTTAGATAATGTTCATGTACGTTAGAGAATGTCACGTACGTGAGAGGTATCCAAAGTACGTGAATTATGATCAGAATTAAAGCGGGAAAATTGAAGTCTTGAATCAATTGAAAGCATGAAGACACACGTACGTGTGACATACAAAGTCACGTACGTCAGACATACAAAACAAGACGAAGATTTCAGTTCAGAGGATGTTTGTTTGAATTTCACGTGGATCGAGACAAATAGGTGAAGCAACGGTCAAGTGTTGATCATTCACGTATGCAAGCATAATAACTCACGTACGTCACATTGAACTAAAGTACGTGAGATGGAATTTAAAATACGTGAGATGCTCTAGACTAAAAACAGAAGCTACTGGATGGTTCAGACATAGAAGTCACGTGCGTCAGATTCTATTCACGTACGTGAACTGGGGATAAGCTATGATCAACGTATGTGTATGTACTTATCACGTACGTGTGATGAACATCAAGT
>CAODLS011934445.1:0-14764 GCA_948243855.1 Flueggea neowawraea
ATTATACTTGTAATAGCACTTATCGTATTTATATGCATTATCGACCTACCGTTTAATACTCTAATCGTACTATTTCTATTAGCATCTTTTTGATTTCATTCTCTTTTTTTCAATGTAATATTTGCAAATAATGCCAATATATGTAAATGCATATAATGAACTATCATGAATATGAGCAATGATATATGCAATGAAGTTGAGGATGTGACATGTATAGGAACTATTTGGGATGCCAAATAGTCCAAAATTGTGGATCCCTTCAAAGGTTTTAATTGCTTCTTATAAACAGTGATAGGTTTATGATCATTCAAAATGATGTCTATATGAACGAATGGATGCACTTTTGAAATCATGAATGGACCACACATATAACGTTTGGGGCTATAAAGAAAATGATTTTTATGTGGAAAATAGTAAACTTGTTGACCCTCTACAAATTCACTCTCTTTCCCTTTTAATTTTTCATTTCCACTCTCAACCCCTTTCTTTTCTTCTCTTTCTTTTGCACTAGGTTTTTCATTAAGCTTCCCCTCTTTTGGAAACACTAATGGTTCATCCTTAGAGATCATGCAACATGTTTCTAAAGAATGCACCCTATTTTTATCATGATCAAGCAATTGTATATGCACATCCTTATAAACATTGAACTCTTCACATTCACTCCCCACTCTAAAGATTATGCTCCCCTTAGTCAATTCAATGTAAACCCCACCGGTTTCTAAGATAGGTCTCCCAAATATGATGGGGGTATCACAAGCATCATCCATCTCTAAAACATAAAAATCAGCGGGAAAGAAGAACTTACCTACTTTTACCAAGATGTTCTCCATAACTCCAAGCAACCATGGATCGATCCTCAAGTTGGAGTTTGACAGTTGTAGGTGTTAGCTCTCTAATCCTTAGCTTCTTATAAATGGATGAAGGCATTAGGTTAACCGATGCACCCAAGTCACACAAACAATCCACATTTGAAAATTTTCCAAAGGTGCATGGAATGATAAAGCTTCCCGGATCCTTGAGCTTTGGAGAGCATTTGTTCAATAAAACCGCACTACACTCCTCGGTGAGTGCCACCATAGCATATTCCTCCAACCTCTTCTTGTTGGCCACTAGCTCCTTTAGGAATTTAGCATAATTTGGCATTTGAGAAATGGCCTCCAAGAATGGTATGTTCAACGCCAACTTTTTGAACATTTCAAGGAACTTCATAAAATTGGCATCTTTGATTTGAGCTTTGAGTCTTTGGGGAAATGGGATAGGTAGGACATAAGGCTTGACTTCCTCTTGGTGCGTAGGTATCTCTTGCAAAATTTCCCCATCTTTCTCACAATTCTCACTTTCAAGTACCACATTTTCAACCTTCTCAACTTGGGGCTTCTCTCCCATACTTGGCTCCTCAAGCTCTCTACCACTTCTCAAAGTAATTTCCACCACACTCTCTTTTGGGTTGACTTGGGAGGTACTTGGTAGCTTTTCCTTTTCCCTATCTGACATAGCCTTAGCCATTTTTTGAACTTGCCTCTTAAGATTTTAGATAGGAGCTTGTTGGTTTTGGATAATTTGCTCCATCTTGGAATCCCTAGCTTCTATCTTGGACATAAATTGCATAAACATATCCTCCAACGGTGGCTTGTTCGCTTGGTTTTCTTATTGGGGTAGTGGTTGGGGTTGAACTTGGTGGGGAGATTGGAAGGTTGGTCTTAGTTGGTATCCTGGGAATCCTATAACTCTAGGTGGGTTTGAAGAGATTGGATCTTTCCAAGACAAATTAGGTGGTTTCACCAACCCGGATTGTAGGAATTAGAATATGGATCATTCATAGGTTGAGCATTTGAGAATCCCCCCACAAAATTCACATCCTCATAACCAACTCCTTTACTCGCTACTCGGGCCATCCCACAATTCAGCTCATCATGTCCCAACACTCCACAAAAAGCACATTTCTCATTCATCAAGGCATTCCTTTTTAGCAACAAATTCATCTTCCTAGACAATTCATCAACAATGGAAGCTAATTTGGGAGAAGTGGAAGCATTTACCTCATGCATGTTGGCTCTTCGTCCCCTAACCTCTTTTTATTGTGAATTTGTTGCCAACATCTCATATATGTCATACACCTCTTCAGTGGTCTTGTCTCCAAAGTAGCCTCCCAAAGCGGTGTCCACCAAGGTTTGCCCCTGCATTGTGAGTCCATCATAGAAAAATTGGATGAGCAACACCAAAGAGAATTAGTGGTGAGGGCATTGACTCAATAACATCTTGAAACACTCCCAAGCTTCATGGAACGGTTCTCCATCCAATTGAGAAAATGAGCATATCTTACTTCTAAGGTCAACCGTCTTTTTTGGAGAGTAGTAACTCATCATGAATTTGTTATAGACCTCCTCCCAATTGCCCAATGATCCTTCTGGAAAATTGATCAACCAAGTCTTTGCCCTATCCTTCAATGTGCAAGGGAAACACCTCATTCTTAGCTCATCTTTGATTAGGCCTTGTAGAGGGAAGGATTGGATTATGGTGTAAAACTCCCTTAGAAATGTCAAAGCATCCTCTGATGGTAACCCATGGAATGATGAAAGCATGCTAAAGTGTATTGCCTTCAATTCATAGTTCCTTGGCCCATCACTCAATCTAATGCAAGATGGTGAAGCTCCAATGACCGGTCTTTGGATGTCCCTCAAAGCAACCCTCATGGGTATTTGATTGCCATTACCACCTCCTTGAGCTTGCCTAATCCTAGCATCCTCAACCTCAACTCGAGGTCTAGTCATCCCTTCCATCCTTACTCTTCTTTGTTTTGCTCAGTTTGCCCTCGAAACTTTCTATCTAGGAGACCAAAGGGATAACTTCTTGATTTTCCAAGCTCCTAGTGCGTCTCAAAAGCATAAATACCTACAAGTGCAAATGAATCAAATAACTAAGAAAAATAAAAATAAAAATGACCACAAAAATACGTCGTTCCCCGGCAACAGCGCCAAAAACTTAATCGGGTTCTAGCAAGCGACTAGAATCAATGTAGTTTTACTTGAAAGTATTCCAAGGATATTGAACACAAGGAAACAAGTCTATTTGTGGTCAATTAAAAAGAGAAAAGCAAATAAAATCATCAAGTTGTTTTTGGGGATTTTGGAATTAAAAACAAGCAATAAAATAAAATGCAAATACTCAATAATTGGAAAAAGTTAGGGCTTCGAGGTAAAACCAAGGATCTAGTTGTCTAATAAATGAAATTGGGTTTTAACAAAACGATGTGAGTGTTCTCTCCACAAATATCACTCAAGGTCTCTCTCAACATCACTCAAGTAGTGTCTACACTCCCTAGGTGGATTTTTTCGGTCTCACCTGGTCAAATTAGGCTCATTAGGATCATTGGGGAATTTCATCGAACACCTTATAGGCATAGGTATATTTTTATCCTAAAACCATATAAGTTCTATGCTTCTAATCTAACCCAAGCTTTATCTCTCAATTCATCACTTAGGTGTGTCAAAAACAACATTGAGGTCGTGAATCTCAACATCATTCAATCAATAACAAGTTATACAATCATCAACATCAATAGATTTAATAATCAAAGCATCAAAACAATTGATATAGCATTAAAAGCACAAAGCCCATAACAATAATCATCCATTAAAGCAACATAAATCCAAGGTTCACATCTCTACACCCTAACAAAGAAACTAAGCTAACATGTTTAGGAAGTCAAGCATAAAACAATAAAACAAAACCCTAAACATGTTTCTAAATAAATAAAAGAAGATAAAAAGATAGAATAAAGCTTCTCTTGATGGTTGATGAAGCCCTCTTGCAATCATCTTCTCTCTCCTCTTTGAATCTTCCTTGGAGAATGGGTAAAAGAATAATTCTCTCTTTCTTTAATTTGTGTATAAGGTTCCCAAAATGATGTAAGAGAGGTCTATTTATAGCCCTCAAGGTCCCCCACAAACCCTAGCAAAGATATGCCAAAAATGTCCTTGCTTTGAGCCTTGGTCCCCACACTTTTGGAGTCTTTTGTCACTTTTTTTTCTCTCCTCTGCACATATCACGGTCGTGACAAAATGAGTTTCATAGCCGTGACACATTTTTGCCCACTATGGCGATTCTTCCAGCCTCTGTCACGGCCGTGACACATTTTTGTGTCACCTCTTCACGTTTTTTTTATTGTCACGACCGTGAGGCTTTTTCATTACGACTGTGACCCTTCTTTTCACCTCTTTTTCTTCATTTTCTTCATCCAAACATGATTTGGTTCAAGGCCTTTCCATTTTGCATCCTTTTTGCATCATTTCCAACTCATTTTCTCCGATTTATCTCATCCTACAAACATCACAAGAATTTCACCACAAAAGCATGATTTATAGGATGAAAATAGATGCATTTTTGCTTGAATTAATGTGTAAATTTAGCATACATTATAAATAATTTGCATGTTTTTGTATGTAGACAAATGGCATCAAACACAAACACTTCAAACTTTTCTCTGCGATCTTTCCTTGAGAAGGAAAAGCTTAGTGGGAATAACTTCCTTGATTGGTCTCAAAATCTGAGGATTTTCCTTAAAGAAGAAAGGAACCTTTACGTCAAAGAATAGGATATCCCTAATGAACCTGCAAACAATGCCCCAAGAGCTTAAAGGGATGCTTATCAGAAGCATGTGAATGATTCAGTGGATGTAACTTGCCTTATGCTTGCCACCATGAACTCTGAGCTTCAGAAGCAATTTGAGGAAATGGAAGCATTTGAAATGATGACTCATCTTAAGGAAATGTTCCAAGAGCAAGCACGTCAAAGAAAGGTTTGTAACCACTAAGTCATTGAATGCATGCAAGATGACTCCAAGCACTTCGGTAAGTGCTCATGTGCTAAAGATGAAAAGTTATATAGATCACCTTGAAAAACTTGGTGCTGAAATTAGTCAAGAGCTGGCCATTGACCTGATTCTGGGTTATTTACTCGAGAGTTTTGACCAGTTTGTCATGAACTACAATATGCACTTAATAGAGAAGTCTTTTGCTGAGTTACATGGAATATTAAAACAACATTCATAAAACAAACCATGTACTCTTCGTTCAAAAGATATGGGTCTTCAAAAAGAAAGGTAAAGGCAAAGGTGGTAAGAGAAAGGAACAGTCCAAGCCGAAGACCAAGAAGCTCAAAACACCTAATTAGGGAGTATGCTTCTTCTACAATGAACCAGGTCATTGGAAGAGGAATTGCAAGCTTTACTTGGAAGATCTAAAGAAGAAACATAGTGAAGCTACTGCTTTAGGTATCTTTGTTATAGAAATCAATTTATCTACTTCTGTTTCATGGGTATTGGATACTGGATGTAGACCTCACATTTGCATGAATGTGCAGGGTCTAAGAAGCAGTAGATTATTGGCTAAAGGCGAAGTGGACCTGCAAGTTGGAAATGGGCAACAAGTTGTTGCATTAGCCGTAAGGACATATGATTTAGCTTTTCCTAGTGGACTTGTTTTAGTGTTAAATAATTGTTATTATGTGCCTACTGTGAGCAGAAATATTATTTTTGTTTCTTGTTTAGATTTGGATGGATTTCATTTTAATATGAAGAATAATAATTTCTCCATTTACCATGGAGACATGTTTTATGGGTTTGTCCAATTCTCTAATGGTCTCTATGTTCTAAACTTGGAACAATCCAAGTCATCTATAACATCGATACTAAGATATTTAAATCCAATTATTTGAATGCAACCTACTTTTTGCATTGTTGTTTAGGCCATATGAATGAGAAACGTATTTTGAAGCTCCATAAAGATGGACTTCTTGATTCATTTGACGTAGAGTCATTTGAAACATGTGAATCTTGTTTGTTAGGTAAAATGACTAAGGGTCTTTTCTCTGGACATGCTGAAAGGGCTAGTGCTTTATTGGGTCTAATTCATACAGATGTGTGTGGGTCAATAAGTTCAATTGTTATAGGAGGTTTTCAGTACTTCATCACTTTTACTGAAGATTTTAGTAGATATGGCTATGTCTATCTAATGAAACATAAGTCAGAATAATTTGAAAAGTTCAAATTATTTAAGAGTGAAGTACAAAATCAGCTTGGAAAAAATATTAAAGCTCTTTAATCAAATCGAGGTGGTGAATATTTAAGTGAAGAATTCAACTATCATCTTAAGAGTGTAGGATAATCTTACAACTTACTCTATAAGGAACACCTCAATGGAATTGTGTATCTAAACGATGAAATTGAACTTTATTAGATATGGTTCAATCTATGATGATTCAAACAGATCTTCCAATGTCCTTTTAGGGATATGCACTAGAAACTGTTGTATTCTTACCTAACAGAATTCCATCGAAAGCGGTTGAGAAAACACCATATGAGATATGGACAGGGAAACATCCCAATTTATATTTTCTCAGGATTTGGGGTTGTGAGGCTTATGTGAAACGTTTGACTTTAGAAAAGCTTTCACCCAAAGCTGATAAGTGCTTCATTGTGGGGTATCCAAAAGAAATAATTTGATACTATTTTTACATTTGACCCGAGAACAAAATGTTTGTTGCTCACAATGCTGTCTTTTTGGAAAGAGAGTTCATTTCCAAAAGAGTCAGTGGGAGTAAGATATATCTTGAAGAAGTTTAAGAACCACAAGTTGCAACAGAACCGTCTTTGAAAATTCAACAAGACTCACAACCAGCTGTATTCGTCACTGGCCTGAGAGATATGGATTTCTTATTACTGACGATAACAACATGATGCTTGTGGATCACAATGAGTCCATATCCTACCAAGAAGCGGTGATGAGCCCATATTCTAACAAATGGCTACAGGCCATAAAATCTGAAATGCAATCAATGTACAATAAATAATTTTGGACTTTGGTTGATCCATTTGAGGGGCTAAGGTTATTGATTGCAAATGTGTTCATAGCATCAAACACGACATGACCTACAAATCTAGACTAGTTGCAAAAGATTTCAAACAAACTCATGGTATCAACTATGAAGAAACTTTTTCACCAGTCGTTATGCTCAAGTCTATTAAGATTCTTCTTGCCATTTTTGCATACTACGATTGCGAGATTTGAAAAATGGATGTCAAAACAGTGTTTCATAATAGAAACTTACTTGAGGATGTGTACATGAAACAACCACAGGGTTTTGTTGATCCTAAACATCCTAATAAGGTGCGTAAGCTTCAAAGATCCATTTATGGATTGAAGCAAGCTTCACGGAGCTGGAATCTTCGTTTTGATGAGGAAATTAAGGAATTTGGTTTCATCAAAAATGAAGATGAGCCTTGTGTATACAAGAAGGTTAATGAGAGCACAATTGTATTCTTAGTGCTTTATATGGATGGCATTATACTAATTGGAAATGGCATCCCTACCTTGCAGAATGTCAAGTCTTGGTTAATGAGAGACTTAGGCAAAGCTAATATACTGTAGGCATAAGGATATATAGACATAGATCCCAAAGTTTAATTGGCCTAAGTCAAAGCGGGTACATTGAAAATATGCTAAAAAGGTTTAGCATGCAACACTCTAAAATGGGATTCTTGCCAATGTCTCATGGTATTCAGCTCAAAAAGTCGCAATGCCCTACCACAGGGGATGAGAGAGAGCGCACGAGTAAGATTCCATATGCTTCAGCCATTGGTTCTATCATGTATGTTATGATTTGCACCCGACATGATGTCTCATGTGCTTTGAGCAAAACAAGTAGATTCCAGTAAGATCCAAGTGAAAGTTATTGGACCGCAGTCAATAATATCCTTTAGTAATTAAGAAGGACTAAAGATGTTTTCTTATTGTATGATGGTCAAGAAGGCAAGTTAGTTTTAAACGGTTATACATATTCTGGCTTTCAGTTTGACTTTGATGACTTTAGATCACAGTCAAGTTTTTTTTTTTGATTGAATGTAGGTGTTGTGAGATGGAGGAGTTCCAAGAAAGACACCATATTAGATTCTACTATAAAGGCTTAGTATATAGCTACTTCAGATCCAGCCAAAAAGGCAGTTTAGATCAAGAAGTCTGTTATAGGTCTGGGTGTTGTTCCTGGTATTTCAAACCCTATGGACCTTTATTGCAACAACAATGGGCTCATTACTCAAGCCAAAGTGATCAGGTCACTTCAGCGATCCAAACACATACTCAGACGTTTCCACCTCATTCAAGAGATCATTGAGAGAGGAGATGTCAAGATATGCAGAGTTGATACAAATGACAATGTGGATGATCCATTAACAAAACCAAAACCATAGCCAAAGCATGATCATCATATTAGGTCGTTGGATATTTGGTTTATGCCTGATTGTTCTTAGTGCTAGTGGAAGATTGTTAGTGATATGCCCCAGCCCAATCATATGAACATTGTCATTTATATTGTTGTTTAATAAATATGAGGCATTTTATTTCAGCATAAGTATTATCATGTTATTTAGTAATGCATTAACTTGATAGTAGTATCCATGAATAGTTAATTATGGTTTGTGTTATCAAGTGTGTGACTTGATAGTAAAACCTTAAGATAAAGGAATACTATTCAAAATTATCCCTGGTCATTCATTATCATGGGAATGATAATGAAGCAAGACTAGTATGCACTCTGAGAGATGATCATGTTTTACTAATCATAGACATGGGATTACTCGTAACATAGATACATGTTGGGAATATGATATTGGATATGTCATCAATATTTCTTATTATAGTATTGATATTTGAGTCCTCCGACCTGAATTCACCATGGATTCCTACATAAGGAGCTTTATGTTTTGATATAGTTCAACATTGTCTGTAACAGTATGATAATACAAGTTATAATTGGACATATGGTAAATCATGTGGAGTGTGGTAATACAATGAAGAGTTGTATTGACTGGTGTAGCCCGGATTTACTGTGCGAGTGGCCCAAAAAAAGGTCATAAAAGAAACGGAAGAATGGAGTCATAAGAGAAGCTCTTGGTGACACCGTGGTGAAGACCGAGCCCAAGCACCCAGACCTAATAACGATGAAGAGTTGTGTCGACTGGTAAAGCCCTTGTCTAGTGTGAGCGGTAGGGTCAAGTCGTAAATGGGTGGAATCATGGAAAGAGCTCTTAGGTTAAAAATTCCACATTAGTACTCGAGGAGGACCAATACAATTCTGTAATACTAAGAGAGATTTATGTTGCAGGGGGGAGCAAGCCTATGTTCGAGGTGTTTGTGAATGGTAATTGTTCCACATTAGAGAGTTGTGGTGTTTTTGAAGGACTTATAAGTGGTGTGGATCCATAACTCATAGCCTTAAGATTTTGGGTAATGATGTGGTGTCATGCCCACTTGTGTGCTCCTTCACTAAGCTCACACGAGAGATGGATCTCCCTAAGGCTTCCCAGGTCCAAGATTGTCGATGATTACACTAGAGTAACTTGGACTTTTCAAATGAAACAAAAATCTAAGTTGTCCAATTTAGTCCCTCGGTTTCATTCCTTTGTTGAAACTCAATTCCTTAGTAAAATTAAATGCATAAGAACAGATAACGGGTAAGAATTCAAATTGATTAACTTCTTTAATAGACATGGCATTGTTCACCAGTTGAGTTGTGTTGAAACACCTAAGCAAAATGCAATAATTGTAAGAAAACACCAACATCTATTAGTTGTTACTCGTTCCTTGATCTTTCAAGCTTCTTTGCCTCTTAAGTTTTAGGGGGATGTTGTTTTATCTGCCAAATATTTGCTAAATAGAACACCAAACCCAATCCTAAATAACAAAAGCCCTTATAAGATGTTGTTTAACAAAGTTCTAGAATATAGAAAGTTGATGGTCTTTGGTTGTCAATGCTTTGCATCTACACTTGCTACACATAGGACTAAATTTGAGCCTAAAGCTCGTAAATGTGCTTTCATTGGATATCGTTCCAATGTAAAGGGGTACAAATTATATGATTTGGAGACTCATTTCGTTATTGTGTCTCGTGATGTTATCTCTCATGAAAACATCTTTCCAATTTGCATCAAGCTCTACTTTTGTCTCTTAAGGTTTTTTTTGCGAGAAAACATGATTTTAGCAAGAACAAAAGAAGGCCCAAAAAAAAGATATGAAATGTCAAATGGAATTATATGTTTATTTGATGTGAGGTGTAGAGCAATGTTTACAACTAAAAAAATCATAAAAATCTTCTGAAATCTTCCTTAAATCAAGTTATAAACAAGTTTGATTTTATTCCTAAAGACTAGGCATTTATTCATCCATCAAAGGCATGTGTTTATTATTTTTTTTAACACTCCTCCTTGCCTTTGATGGTGAAGCAGTCTTAAATTTTCTATCAGAACAACTCCTCTTCCTTGAATCAATCCACTATATTGTTGGCCTTGCTTCTTGTTTCTGCTACTTGAAAAAAATTTCAATGTCTCATTTGGCCACATTTTTCACATATAACATTTGGCCTCCACCAACATTTGATATGTTGATGATTCATCTTTTTACAATATGGGTATGCTGGATATTTTTCATTCTTGTTGCAATGTTTTGTGATTTGGCTCTAAAAGCTCCTTCGATAAAATCTTCTCCCCTCATAAGCCATCTTTGCTCTTGTGCCTGTAATGCATTAACAAGTTCTGCCAAAGCAATGCTTGATAGATATTTTGTCTCTTCTAAAGAAGAGATTTTAGCTTCATATTTTTTAGGTAATGTAACTAAATTTTTTTGGACAATTTTCTCATCTGAAAAATCCTTACGCAGTAGTCTTACCTTATTTGCAATGTTGTGCAGCTTGTCAAAATATTCTTTGATAGTGTCTTTTTCTTTCATTTTCAGCATCTCAAACTCCCTGATTAAATTGACACCTTGCATATTTTTTGTTCTCTCATTGCCTTCATATTTCGATTTGAGATATTGCCAGATGTCATTTGCTAATTCTAGATTCATTATTCTTGTGAATATTTAGCTTGAAATTGCAGAATACAAGCAAGACTCTGCTTTTGCATGTTTTTCATTTTCTACTTGTAGTTTTTGAATTGGGGAACCGTTGGATTGTTAGGCATCTCTGAAAGTTTGTCTTCTACTAATTCCCAAAGATCCAAAGCTTCAAGCTAAACTGTCATTTTGACAGCCCGTACGTGATAATTGATACCATTGAAAGATAGTGGTGGCATAGAAAAAGATTTATTCGACTCCATTGACTGAAATCGTATTTGTTTTTGTGGTTATGGTTGTGGTTGTATTTTGTATTTGTAGTTGTGAGTTGTGTTTATTGTTGTAGTCATGGAAATTGCATAAATCATAGATCCCTCAAGAACAATATGACTCTGATACCAATTGAAGGTTTTTATGTGAGAAAATATGATTTGAGCAAGAACAAAAAAAAGGCAGAAAAAAAAAAGATATGAAAATGTCAAATGGAATTATATGTTTATTTGATGTGTTGCTCTATTCATAGAGCAAAGTTTACAACTAAAAAATCATAAAAATCTGTTGTAATCTCCCTAAAATCAAGTTATAAACAACTTTGATTTTATTCCTAAGGACTAGGCATTTATTCATGAGGAAATTGCACAAAATAGCCACATCTCAAAACTTTATCTAAGAATACCCACTAAACTTTTGATAATTCAATTGTAGGTTTTCATATTCTAATTTTGTCCACCAAGAGATAAATTCGCATGTAATGCTATTTTTTAGATAGTAAATTTCAGTTAGAAGCCTATTTTTAAGGTAGTAAATTTTGGTTTCTCTTATATGCGATGGCTCCACTTTTTTTGGGCAATTATATCTGATTTTTTTTTCAAAATAAAATATTAAGTAAGGCTAAAGATTTTTCTCTTTATTTGTTCTCTAAGTTGTATTCTTATTTTTAACATCATCAATTTAGTTTATAGAATTTCAATTAAGTTTCAACAAAGTTTCACAACCGTGTTTACAATTCCAAATCTTAAATTTTCAAGACAGCCAACTTAGTCTTGGATTTTTTATTCTAATTATTTCGGCTACTTCAAAGTCAGTTTCAAGAAGTTGGCAACTCCTATTTTTAAGAAAATGCAACTCCTGTTTTTTAGGAGATAAAGTCATTCACATTTTTGACTTCTAGTGGCTATTTTGAGAAAACAATGCAATAATTTATGAGCATATTTAGTTAAAGTTTTAAAGTGGTCATTTATAGTACATATGTAAAAAAATCCTTTATTCTCGACCTGAAATAAGTTATGTTGCTCATGCTCTATCACAGTATATGGATAAGCCTGCTTTAATACACTTGCAAGCTGCACATATATTCTTGAGATACCTTAAGAAGAGCCCAGGTCAGGGAATTTTCTTTCCAGTTTCCTCTTCACTGCAACAGACAACAGCGATTGGGGCAGTTGTGTTGTTACAAGAAGATCTGTCAGTGGCTTTTGTGTGATACTTGGCTCTTCTCTGATCAGTTGGAAATAAAAGAAACAAAATGCTGGTTGCAAGGAGTTCAACAGAGGCATAATATTGATCTATGGCCGGTGGTTGTTGAGAGGTAACTTGGCTGATTTCTTTACTTGCTGACTTAGGAATTCAACATAATCAGTCAATGCCTCTATTGTGATAATCAATCAGCTCTGCACCTTTCTAAGAACCCAATTTTTCACGAAAAAACCAAACACATTGAGCTAGATTGTCGTTTTATAAGGGAGAAAGTTGCAGCAGGGATTATTGAACCAAGATATCTACCAACGAAAGAGCAACTTGGGGATCTATTCACTAAGCCATTATCAGTTGCACCTTTCTATCATCTACTTTCCAAGTTGAGTATCTTGGATATCCACTCACCAAGATCTCATCTTGAGGGGGAGTATGAAGAGGATTTGATGGATTCAAAGGACTCCTGATGTTGCTGTAACATATTTCTGATCATAGTAGCTTAGAATCAGTCTAGTTATTCTTGAGGTCCTTAGATAGCATTTATTTGCCGCTCATTTTGTCTTGTAGTAGTTAGTTTTGCCATTTTGGTTGTATTATCCTGTCATGCCTCTGGAGTGTGCAGCTCTGCTTTGTATATATAGTTTTTGTATTCCTCCTTTTCATCTAAATTAGAATATCAATCATTTTTGTCACATTGTGTTGGTGTTAAAAGCTAGCTGGTGTTAGTGTTAGAAGAAAGGTTGATAAAGAGATAGAGAACCACATCTAAACTTTAAAGACGTGTGACAAAGATTAAATTGTGAACCAGAAGTCCTAACTGCATTTTGAAAGTATTGATAAAACTAGAACATGACAATTTTGATGTGCGGACACAAAACTGTTGGAACTTGAAATAGTTTTCACTGTTCAATAGCTAATCGAACCAAACAATTTCTATTATTATATTGGTACATAGATAGTTTTCATTTTTCAAAATATAACATGTGATAATTACAACATATTTAATCTGATTCAGAAATGAAATCAAACTTGAGTGAAAATCTTTAGCATGCTTGTGATCTTTATCATGCTCTGAAGAAGATAATACACGCATTTAGAGTCGGTCCTTGTCGTTTTAGGTTCAACTTCAAAGAATAGTTTTTATTGAGGGAACAAAATATTCTACCGTGTGAAGTAGCTTTATTGCATTGGAATTTACCTGAATGTTACATGGAAATTTCGCGAAGAAGAATAATACATCCCAAAAACCAGTTTACGGAAATTTAAGAATTTCCAGAGCTGAACACAAATTGTCCTCTACCAACAAACAAACAAACAAAAAATTGCAAGTGATGTTAAGAAGAGAACTGCAAGAGTTAGCCGACAAATGCGCATTCTCTCCCCGCAGCCGAAGCCCAAAGTCACAACATCCTTTTTGGGATCCCTAAATAACTTTTGGGTTTACAAAATTCAATTCCTTTTGCAGACTCTCTTGTGCTAATCATGTGTGCTACTTACTGTAGCCAACATCACCTTTGCCGCAAAAATATAAGGATATGATATTTTTATCATCATTTCAAACTGTATAAGCTGCTTGTATCATGTTCACATCCAAATTTTTGAGCCTCACTACTGATTCTACATGCCCTCTCAAGGTGTGAATCTCTCCCAACCTGCAAGGTTCAAATAAGAATATATTCAAACGCTACTGCATTCTTTTCGCTTGTAAAAGAAGATTCCATGTTAACATATTTGCCAACATATAAGCCGGTGCATTTCCGAGCTCGAGATGCACCGATATCAATTTAGCAGGAATCATAAATAAAATATATTAGGAAAAGAAAAACTATACAACGTGGCATTAAGAAGCTCATTAGACGAATTAAGCGATTTTGGAGGTACCTGGCAATTTCAGCACGTCGCCTGGCTTGTTCAGCAATCAAAGAAGATCTTCTGCCATTGAATTCCAGGTCCGCATCCTTCAGTCCTTGTAGGCTCCTCTGTGAAAGAACCCACTTCGCTGCCCTATCTTCCTTTCCATAGTCCTTCTTTGATGTAAAAGCAGTCTGTTGAAATCCAAAGAAACAGGATGTGGAACGATACATTTCAATCCAACAATGCTTATCCCTTCATTAATGATTTCATAGCACCATAATCTGAAAACTATGGAAAGCGAACTAACCTTTCTATCAAATAATAGATTCCATGCATCTCCACTCAAAGCATAACGAACTACGAACTTTATGATATCTAATGGTATGTAGAAGATCAAACTATATAACCATATAACGCCAGCCCATCCCCATCCAATGCCTCTAATATAAGCAAAGCTAATATGTGCATAAACAGCGATTAAGGTAGCCACCTGAAAATTAAGGAAAAGAACAAAAAACTTAAAGAAATCATCATGAAAATGCATGGTCTTCTAT
>CAODLS011934575.1:0-16029 GCA_948243855.1 Flueggea neowawraea
TTAACAATTGTTTCAAGTATTATATTTATATACACTTATTTTGATGATATAGAAGATGACCTAGATATTTTAGTTATTATATTTTATATTATTTATTGATATTAATAATTATTTCAAGTAATTTTTTGATTTATTTTTAATGTGTGTATTATTTTATTACAGAGTCAACTACAACAAATGATTGATTGGCCAACAAATTAAGTATGAGAGTTTAAGAACAATATTTTTTATCTAACTTTATTTTGGTCTAACATATATTGGTATATTATTATCACAAATATAACTAGTACATATTTTGCTCTAATATTTTCTTCACATTAAAAGACTAAAACTAATATTTGTAATTTAGAAGTTGTAATGAGAATGTTGGAAATACTCTTCATCTTTATCCTTGTATAAAATTTTAAACTATAATTTTTGTATAAATTCTCCATCAAGTGACAACTTATCACTTTCCTATTTTATTAATTACATTTGGTTGCAAATTATAGTTTTTATATTATGTTATGTAAATATAATATTTCATATTATCTTGTGTATTTTTTTATTCTATTATTTTCAATTAATAAAATATTATTTTTAAGTTAATTAATTAAATTTAAATTATGGGTACATGAGTATCCTACGAGTAAACATATACTCTGTGGGTAGAGTACAAATAATAATTTTTGTCAACCACACAAATACGAGTAAGATATGAGTACATAATATGAACTAAGAGTATGAGTAAAGGTATTAGTATATTCTATCCATATTTTATCCATTATTATCCCTACTCACAGATAAAAATAATAAATATATTAATATATTATACTTATACTCTACTCGTTATCATTCTTACTCACGGATAAGGACGTATCGCAACTTCTCCGATTTTATTTGTTGAATTTTATGTATTAATAACCATTTCTTTCTTTATTATCACTGGCAGATGGCGGCGGCTTATTCTTCCAGGCATGCCGTGTAAGTAATAATCTGATGCCTAATTTCGCTGAGGTCCCGGCTTTGAACTTCAAAGGGGAGTGATTTGTGGTCTAAGTAATACCTGGATCCGAGCCCCAGCATTAGAGCTGACTTATTTGGGTTTTCTTCCACTAGCCTTTTTTTACACTGTAGTGACTACACTTACATAAAAATTAAATTTATTGTCAGTGTCAGTTATAATTTTAAGAATATTCTACAGCAGAAAATAATATCTATATAATAATATTTAAGAAGTATATGTCATTATTGATCGCTCCTATCTCTTTTTTTATTATCAAAAAAAAAAGAAAAAGATCCATTCCTAACTTGATACTAATTACTAATCGGCCGTATCCCAATCTGCAGCTATTTTTCTCTTATGTGTTTGTATTATATTTGATTTTAAATTGTTTTCCCAACTGAACTAACTGAGTCATGTATGTGGCCATCAAACAAAATATAAAAAAACCGATTTGCGTAAAAATAAGCTGATTTTCCGGCCAGGAATCTGCGGTTAAGCAAGTTGATACTAAATTTTGGTTGTAATCCGGAATCAGATATATTTTAAAAAGGAAATTAGTTAAAAATGGTGCCCTTAATCAACATTAGAGAACCGTAAATTTGGAAAGCAGCGATTAATTAATTATCCTTAAATTAATCCGACGTGGCAACAGTTGTACCGTCCGACAATAAAAAATTCAGTGGGTCCCATCTTCCATTAATTGCCCGCCAACCCCACCCTCCTCGAACCCACAAACCTCATCAAGCATTACATTATACACACACACACGCAGAAAGAGAGACTAATTAGAAACTGAAAAGGCGTCATCTTTCACTGTCCCCTCTCTCAGCCCACCAAAATAAAATTAACGCATTTGTATATAAACCTTTAATTTCCATTTCTCTTCCAAAAGGTGACTCTTTGATAACGAGAAGAGATTGTAAGGAAGTTGAGCTATTTGGTGTTGTCAAATGGGGGATTTGGAGAGGCAGGTGGTGGTTTTGGGCGGAGAAGAAGGAGCCGAGGAGGAGAAGATGTTGGTGGAGGGAGTGGCGGTGTTGGATTTTGACATGTTGTGTTCCACGGTGGCGTTGCAGACGCAGGGGAAATGGAAGCAACTGGAGACGGAGGATTTGGATTACAGCGGCGGCGGAGGCAGCGGCAGCGTTTTCAGGATGTGGGAAGGTGAGATCCTTGATTGTTTCGACGACCGCCGCATCGCTGTTGAATCTTTGTGGTATTGCTGCTTTCTTTTGGTTTGAAAAAGCTCCCATCTTCTCTTGAGGATTGATTTTTTTTTTAAGAAAAAAGAAAGCGTCAGTTTCTGGTCCTTGAAAGTAGTTAATTTTGATTATGTTGGTTATTGATGTTGTAGTTGCCCTTGCTACCGATTTGGGAAAAATATGGGAAGAGCTGGTTTTGGATATTGTTTTCTTCAGGTAACTTTTTCAAAATTTTCGCTTCATGAAATTGAGGAGCTAATTTTTCTAATGATTATTAATGGAGGAAAAAAGAGAGTTGCTTTTCGGCTTGTGTTTGTTATTTTTTGACTTTGTCAATGATTGGAATCTCTCAATCTGTTAAAGAAGTTGCTTCTTCCTGTTAAAATGATGATTTCTTGAATGATATTTGTAGGCAACTGCGCATTACGTTCTGGCTCTTACTGCGCTTTTCAATTTCATTGCTTTCATTGTTACCAAAAGGCACTGCTTTCTGTATTTGGCCATTGCTTTCCCTGTTTCCATGGGAATGTATTTGGGTTTCTTCCGGACGCAGATGAGAAAGAAATTTAACATTCGGGTGAGCATTTTTTTGCCCAAATTGTTTAGCTTTGTCCCATGTTTATCTCTGAAAATAATTGCAATGCCATCCATTTCGATCGATACATATAGCAGCTTCATCAATATAGACCGACTTGTTATGTTTTGCATATTTGGTCAATACAGGGAAGTGAGAATTCATTGGATGATTGCATCTACCATCTGTTCTGCCCGTGCTGTGCTCTATGCCAGGTTGGATTCCTTTGAAAATCTATCTTATTCTCTGTGTAACTTTTATTACTCTTTATACTCATTAGTTCAACAATTTTGAATCCCACTTATTGGCATTGATCTAAAATGGGACAGGAATCAAGAACTATGGAGATGAACAATGTCCAAGATGGCACTTGGCATGGCCGTGGTGACACAATATGTATAGGTACCTATAGTGAAGGAAGCAAAGCATTCTTTGAGCTACATCCTCCTCCTATTGTATCAACAAAAGCCATTGACATTTGCAACACAAATCAGAGTACAGGTGTTATTGATCAGCCCTGACGCCAAAATTTAGTGTTTGCGAATCATAGATGCCTTTACTGCAATTCAGGCTGCATCTGTGTATTGGCAGCTTCCAGCTTAACTTTCAAGAGAGATTTTCTGTCTTCTACGAATCCTTAACCAAGAATTGGCATTGGCATCATCCGGAAGCATCGTATAGACTGCTTTTCCAAATGAGGAAGCATGGCTTCCTTCAAGAAATGTCACGTGAAAGATGTTTGTAGTGATTGTCCACGGCACGGCAGCTCAAGTCTTGGAGTTGTTGGTTACACGGCCTTACATATGCGGAATCAGAAAAGTAGCCATTTTTTTTTCATTTGTAACCAGAAAGTAGCATTTTACGATTCACACATGGCTGGTACTGGATTCTATTATTTAGCTTTGCAGGGAGCAATCAATTGTAAAATATCTGCATAAGCAACAACCCTTCTTCCAAACTGTAGCTTCTAAAATTAGATGTCTGATATTTCTTGTAATCTGGGCGGATGAGTCTTGGTTAGAGCACAATATTACAGAATTCTCTGCGGCTGGGACTAAATCCTTCACCTTCAGTTGTGTGCTTGTTCCATGACAAACTTAATTCCACCATGAATGTGTCTTCAGCCAGCCTAAATGTTTACGGCCTATGGGCTTGATGCCGATGAGGCTTTTCGAGACAGGTCCAGGTCGTTGGTTAGCCTAGTCTAGACTCTTTTATTATATTAATTTATGAGATAATTACATTGCAGCTTCCAATGTCCAGTTTTTTTTTTAATTTTATATTATGGGGTATTTTTTCTTAATTTTGAAGTCTCAATTTATAATCCATAGGATACTCATTCTTGCTCTATACTAACTAAAGTTCTATTTAGTCCTCAATTTTTTCTTCTTCTTATTTAGTAAAATTATTTTCTCTCTCCTCTTCTCTCTCTCTCCCCCTCTCTCTCCCTCTTTCCCTGTTCTCCCTCGTCTCTGCCATATTCGCCCCCTCTTCTTCCATCTCTACCCTCGTCTTCGTTCATCTCCGCCTCTTCTCTATCCTGTTCCTTCCTTCTGACTTTCTTCCTTGCGTCGAGCTGCTCTAATCTGCCTTCGTTCGCCTCTGAACTCTGTCACTCCTGGAGCTTCGTCGTTGTCAACGCCTTCAATCTCCGCCATTGTCGTTGTCGCTCCTGGAGCTTCGTCGTGGTGCCGTTGCTGGTTGGGAACGAGTGGGGCCAGATCTAGTCGCTTGTGGCGGCAACCAGATCTGGTCATTGGAGTAGTAGCTAGGGTTTCTGCTGTTTTTTTATTTCTTTTATTTTATTTTGATAAAATCTTTTTAAAAAAATTTCATAAATATCTAAGGTTACAAAAATTTATTTAAAACATAGTTGAAGGTTTTCAAAATTAAGATATAGTTAGATGTTTTTCAAAATGGTTTACATTGAGTTAATATAAATGTTGATTAGGTTACTAAAAAAGGTTGTATTGAAAAAGTTTATATGAAGTTTATGTAAAGTTTATATGAAGTTGGTATAAATTTTATATAATATTTTTATTAAGTTTTCAAAGTGTTTTTAAGGTTTGCCAAGAAGAGTTTTTTAAGTTTTTTAAAAGTTTATAATGAATTTATATTAAGTTTATTAAATTATTTAAGATTTGTTTACAAATTTTGAAAAAGTTTATATTAAGTTTATATGAAATTAATAAAATGTATATAAAATTAATAAAGTTTATATGAAGTTTATATAAACAGGGACTAAAAAAATTTGTAAAGTTGATTTAAGGTTGATTCTAAAAACTTTTATGTAAAGTTTCTATAAAGTTGATATTAGGTTGATTTTAAGTTTTTACAAAAAAAAAATTGTAGAGTTGTTTTTAGGTTGATTTTTAAAAAGTTTATGTAGAGTTTATATAGAGTTGATATTAAGTTGATTTTAAGTTTTTTAAAAAATTATGTAGAGTTTATATAGGGTTGATATTAGGTTGATTTTAAGGTTTTTTAAAAAATTTATAGAGTTAATTTTTGGTTGATTCTACAAAATGGAGTAATTTAAAAAACAAAAAATGACTACAATGAAAAAAAACAAGGACTAAAACTGGAAAAAAAAATAAAAAACAATTATGGAAAAAAATGTGAAAAAAAAAACCTTTGATGTATGAGATGTAAGAAAAATAGACGCATCATATAATGTAAGAAAAAATGAAGATGATGTGAGAAAAAAGTAAATGAATATTTATTTGTAATTAATAAATGGTGGTATTTTTGTAATTTGTCCTTAATTTATTGGCAAAATTGCCAAAGCATCCTGGAATTTTCCCTGCGTGTAAGACTTGTCATACTGCACCCTGTCCTTCCCTTCTGTACCATTCCCAACAACTTGGATTTTGAATTTTCCAGAAGCATCTAAGGTCATTCCTCATCACCTTTTACATTCGAACCTTTGATTTTGGCGATCTTCAATATTGTTAATTAAATATTATTTTACCATTGAATTTGACTATACATTTCCAAATGGTGTATGAAGAATAATCAGATTCCTATAATCAAAATATTTCCGTCAACATTTGTTTATGTTTGCCCTTTTCAACTTGAAGGAGGAGAATTTTGACCCTGAAAGGTTTTCTCGTGGTGGAAAAAAGGTTAAGTGACTTAGTACCATGAAGATTGGACTAAGTCAAATTAATCTTAATTAAAAGTTGATTAATAAAAGATATGCTTTATTTCTTCACGTGATCTTCATACACTGTTGTGGCCCTTGTACGTACCTCATTTTTCAAAGTACTTGGTTAAATCCTGTAAATTGTTCCTTAATAATGTGTCACTTTCAAAGCAGGAATACCGATATCAGGTGTAATTAGCATTAATATAATTGTATTATTTTGTCTATCAATTGGAATAACCAACAATTTGGGAGATCTTAAAAAAATCCTTATTGGATTTAGGGATGACAAATGGTACCTTACTCTCGACTCTATTTATACCCAATCAACATGGTTATTATTTGTTTTGACTGGATATAATTATAGGTTTTATTCTTATTTTACTTATAGACATAATCCTATCCTATCCATACCTATAAGACTATAACTATATCCATAACCATTGAGTAATATTCATACTTGCATTCGTTATCTGTATTCATACTCATATGTGCGTAATATAATATATATTACATACAATATCTAGGTATAATATATATCATTTTATTACTACTATAAGACATTTACACCAAAGTATTACCACTGTTGTAAAGTATTACAACTCTAAATAGATATAATCTCTAAAGTATTAAAACATATCCAACACTACTCTTTATAATCCTCCACAAAATATTATGTTTTTCAGCTAGCTCCATTCAAAATCTGAAATTTACTCTAATAACTCCGTTACTCAAACTCATTCAACTCCTTAATTCAATATTTTATTCATAAAATTTAATAAAAATATCTAGAGCTCAAGATATACTCCATTTATATATGGAGGAACTATTCATTTCCATATGTTTTCATTAACTTTTATCAATAAAATATTGAATTGGTGCATTAAATAAGAGAAATGAGTTAAAATTTGGAGAAGGTTTAAGTAGAAATGTGCATTAAATAATAATATTTTATGGAGGATTATAAAGAACCGATGTTGTACTTGCTCTTATACTAGACAATAATTAGTTATCATTTGGTATCAATGTTCTTATTTGTATTAATTAATTTACTTTGATAAGAAGTTGGAAATATATGCAAATGATTGATGCAATGGCAAATCAAATGCAATAGTTCAAAAAATGTGTTTCGATTGATTTTTTTTTGTCTTTAAAAACAATCGCATGTGAATTTCAAATTTTTGTATTATATTGTATATCTTTATTATTCATTGATGTTTTATGTATTTTTCAAAATAATATCTTAAAATTCCTAACATGTTATTTTTTAGGTTAATTAAATATATTTATTTAATGGATAGACAAATATCTTAGCGGTATCGCCGGTACCTACAAATAAGATACAAATAATGATTTTATTACTCGTATGAATACTTGTAAAATATGAATAAAAGGTATGAGGCCTATCTATACCCTATCTTGTCATTCCTGATTGTTTTTTTTTTTCATCAGAACAAATGTATGCAGTTAACTTGCAAGGGTACTGTCCTTGATGTTTAATTTATCTTTCAATATATTTTTTTTCTTTTTATCGAGTTTCAATCATTTTCGTGAGATTTTCAAATCAAATTAAATTAATTTCGACTTTGGATCGGATGGGTCAGTAATTGCTTCCTCCAACCTGTCATCTTGTAAATTATAATAAAATTCAAACTTGGTATACCCAATATTCAAATATAATTGTTAAAAGTTTTCTTAAATTTTTCTACGTGTGACGGTTTGAGGACAACTTGCTAATATTAAAATTAAGATAAATTATTTTCATCTATTTTCCGGTATCGTGTTGATCCATTCGGAGCCGCCCCATGACTAAAAGAAAATGTCACCCTTTATTTAGCAAGAATTCATTTTATGGGACAGCAAGCAATGTATTGGTGTTGATGCATTATACATAAGCGTGAATGATATGGACTGATAGATGTAGGTGCTGTGTTATCTGAGATTGAGTTTAATTAATGATGTTAATGCTCGATTTCAGAGTTAAAAAACTTTTTTTTTTGCACTAAACAGATATAAACTTTAATTATTTTCACAAATATTTGTATATACAATTTATGACAATTTGAATTTAATTAGTTTTCACTAATATTTATATACTATTTATAACAATTTAATCACTCAAAAAACTAGGATGGGTTCTAAAGCTCACCTCACCTCTATCTTCCTCCCTAATTCAAAATCTTATTTATTATTTTTTAAAAAAAGTAAGAGAATAGATTAAAGTTCAAAACAGGTTTTACCCTCTACTTTCCCTAATGATTGAACTTGGAATTCTCCTTAAACCTAGAATCCCTCATGTGAAAACAAAAACCCAGCCGCCAACCCCCAACCCTTGGGAGCAATTATAAGTCTTATTTTAATATACAAGAATATCTTCTATGTGTATGATTTTGAATAATTTGTACCTTTGTTTTAGTGACTAATAATATTAATCTAGGAATTCTTTCTTATCGTGATCCTACTATAGTACTTTGAACGAACATAAGATAAATCAGTTGATTTTTTTTGCAGAAATCAGTTGAAGATTTTTAATAAAATAATTAACAACCCATGACTGAAGTGGGAAGAAAATAAAATAAATTAAATTGTTAAGAATATAGGAGCATAATTATTGAAAAAAATGGTCTATTTATACTGTACCCAACCTTGCATTTAATAAGAAAAATTGCAATTAATTAATAGATTAAAAACGAAAACTATGAGTAGAAATTCACAATTTATTTCTTGAGAAGAAAAAAAAAGTCTCATTGGATTTTTTTTTTTATTTTCTTTTAACTTTTTGCACCCTAATTGGAACTCATAACTTTTTGCTCTAGTTATCTTGAGAATGAATATGGGCCTGGGGTAGTATTATTCTACATATTTGGCTACCGGCAATGTCCTTATTTCTGATTGTGTCTCAGATTTGTTGCATTCCCACAGCCTTTTTTTGGCAATGATTCCTAACATCCTGTAAATATGTAGAGAATCCTAATTATATTGCACTTAAATTTGTCTTCTAAATTAGTACTTTGATGCTAATTACTGTACTTTGATGCTAACTAGTTTTCTTTTATAAGTATAAAATTTCACCAATCCCTTACCCACCGAAATAGTAGCCAAGCAAAAACCCTCACAGTAACATAATCCTACTAGAGGCAGTTTAAGGCACAGGCGACTAAAGGCTGTATTTAGGGTCCCGTCAAAAGAGAGGGTCGCATCCTTTAAGATTTTTTATTAGTTTTTATAATTTTTTTAAATTTCAAGAAACTAAAATGAATATTCAATTTTGAAGGCCAATCTAATACTATATATACATAACTGATTTGCCTATACGATATATGAGAACAATACCACTTTATATCGTTTCACTGCCAAATTTAACTTAAAAGTACTTAGGTATCAATTTAATACAGTATAATTTTTCTTCTTTAGTTTAAATTTGGAAAAGAAAAACTACAAAAATACTCAACTGTTAAACAAAAAGCTCCCAAAAATTTTAATTTGTTCAACAAAAAAGATTATAAATTTATAAAAAAAAACTCAAAACTATATGCTAACTATAATTATATATGTTTCGTTGCAATATTAACGAAGTATTTAGTGCACTTGATTTTAGTCATTTGATTTAAAATTTAAATTTTTTTGTTTTCTTTCAAAGTTGATGAACATGCAAAATTAATTAAAAGCTAATTATGTGGTAAATTTAGTGACTAATTTAAAATATTCATTTAGTTAATCTAAGAATCTTCTTCTATTGTTTTTTAACTTCTAATTAAAAGTTGAGCATTTTGTTGTTATGTTAGATTGCTTTTTTTTTCACTTTATAAGTTTAGATGACGGTTGCATGTGCATTACATCTTGATTATATATAGTTCTAATCAAAATAAAATCATCGAAATAAAAATATTACTTTTAATACTAAAATATACAAAAGAAAAGGCAAAAAATTCATTTTTCACAAATATATTTCAATCAATTTTACATGATTTTTCAGTAAAATAATTATTCGAGGTAAAAATTTAAATTTTGTTAATCGAATAAAAAATATAAATAATTATTATATATACATCAAATTAAATAATTTAATTTGAACTTTCTTGGTTATATCTATGTGTGTACCTAGCTGTTCCCCAAGTCTTTTTTGAATGAAAAGGAAAACTAAAAAAAGAAAAGTCTCGTTTTGTCTCCTGGGCTTGACCTTGACTTCCTATTTTCTACACTCCGAATCTTAATTTGTTCTCTGTGGAAATTACACCCTGTGAAGCCTTTGCGAAACAAATTGCTCTAATAGACCCCATTTGAAAGATATATCACAATAAGAGAAACTATTTGCACTTCACAACACTATATGATTACAATTGCTTAGTTAGAGATCTGTTCGGTTTTAGGAGAAAGAAGTGTTCCCTATAATCTCGGTTTTTATTATTTTGTGATAATCACTTATTCCTAATTATTTTATTACATTTTTCAAAAAGAAAAACAATTAGGGTCTTGTTCTAATCCCTATTTCTACGGTTGCCTTTCTCGTTGAGACTCTTCAGTTGATTACGGTTAGGAATAGAGGGCTTTTTTTGTTAAGTTAAATGAATTTTCAAATCATCCTTATTTCTGCAGGCGTCGTTCCTGTCGAGCTTTTTAGGGTGATTATTGTTGGTGCAGGGTGAGTGTGTTTTGTTTCTCATTAGTGCGTGTAATCTGGGTATTGATAATATATTTCAGGTATATTCCATTATTATTGCCTTCCGTTGCAAAACCAATGTCGGGTTTTTTCTTATGCCGTCTAATTGGTGTTAGTTCTTCGGTTTCGTTCTTGATGATTTTTTGCTGGGATTGGGGATGCATGGTGTTAGTTCTGTGTTTATTGTTTTGGTGTTCTTATGTTGTTGATGAGTTGGTATGTGGTCTTCAGTTTTGCTCAATGATGAAGTGCCTAATCTTTCTTCTTTTGCGTTCGATTAAATGTCTGACCCAATGGAAACATGTATTAAGTGACCTTTCTCAAACTTTGCATTTTTAATTGAATGTTTTTGCATTCATTTTACTATTTTATTTTGATATTTTTTAGTTCTTGATGCTGTGTTTTTCCCTTGTTTTAGGGTGTTGTTGTGGTTGAATTTTGTGTTGTCGCAATGGCCAGAAGGAAAGTTCAAAGTAAGGTTGCTGGTAAGAATTCTGCAAGAATACAGAAGACTGGGGGAAAAGCGCGGGTTGGGGACTCCAGTGGCTGCGAAGAAAACGGATATGGTGGAGCCTAAACTAAAGAAGGGTAGAATTTCGATATCAGAAACTATAGAAGAATCTGATGTGGACGGTGGCAAAAAGTTTAAGGTGCGTATGAAAAATCAACTCCTGCGTTGCTTTGGTTGAGAGCAGAGGGTTTTCTTCAACACGAAACACGTATTACAAAGCTTTGGCTGGCAGGAAATAATTTCCTCGTACGCCATCGGCTTTATGCATCTATCTAGTTAAAGCTACTATCTAAGTTAGTAATCTCAAACTCCATAATCACACAACACATGTTGCCAATCTAGGACAGTTTGTTTTATGGTCAATAAACAATCCTCTCGTAGTCCTTCTGGTGAATGATATGTAAGATTAATACAGTTTATTTTGAAAATTGATCTAGGAAGTGAACACCAATGACGCAACATATATGTGTCCCTCCTTTTCATAATGATTCCTGAACGCCAATGACTCAACATATATGTGTCCCACTTTATATATGTGTCCCTACTTTTCATAATGATTCCTCTGAAGGTAATGAATATTCAAATAAATGGGTTGCGATTATTGTGATAATATTTTGTTAATACTGACATCATATTCATGGTATATACGAGCAATATTATTTATGTAATATTGTGGGCATACGTGATGTATATATGTTTATGAGATTTGAGTTGTTCATACCATTTTTTGGTAACTTTTTCTTTTTGGTTTATTCATTATTTGCAGCGGTGGGAGTATTTGGTGAAGCCAGGAAATCATTTCATCGGCAAACTTGGTTTGCATGTCAAAATTGGAGCCATTCAAATAATTAAGGAGAAGTTGAGTTCTTCTCAACTGGATATGTTTAGGAACATATGTTTTGGGTACTTTCTAGATATGCAGTCTTTTGTTTTTCACAACCAGTTGCTACATTCCTTTTTCTTAAGGGAAGTATATTGTGAAAATGAGTTTGTCTTTTGGATTAAAATTGTGGGCAGGCTTTTGAGATTTGGGATTGATGAGTTTGCTCTGCTAATGGGCCTTAAATGTATTGGTGATTTCCATAAGAGTGTTAATGAAGGTATTTTGCAAAGGTATTTTGATGGTGCAAAATCAATTGATCGGAAGGCAATATTTGATTGTATGGAGTATAGGAGATGGCGTACTGATGATGATGCTATCAAAATTGCGTTATTGCTTTTTTATTGTCGCATTCCTCTCAAGACGAAGCTATTCCGAAGTTTCACATTGATCTTGTTGACTCTGGAATGTATTATACCTACCCATGGGGTAAAGAGGTGTTTGATGCAACAATTTTTTCTATGAAAGGGAAGTTCAGCGGGAAAAGAGTTAAACTTGATGACCATAATGGGGACAAGAGTCTAATGTATAGTGTTCTTGGGTTTCCGGTAGCTTTTCAGATATGGTTTTTTGAGTGCTGCCCTTATGTGATTCATAATTTAGATGTTGTTGCGAGGCTGTTTTCGCATGTTCCGAGGATTTTGAGTTGGCAAGTTTTTGAGAGTAAGATGGGTTCTAAGGATTGGGAGCGGAATTTGTTTTCTTTGAATGAGTCAGAGGTAATATTTTGTTTTTTCTTTTGTTCAATATTTATTAATTTTCAGAAAGTGGATTATTTCTTCTACTTTTTTGTATTGGCTTATTTCAGTAATGCCATCACTTATGTCAAAATTAAAGAACATTACACCAACCCCGAAGGAAAGAGAACGTCTTCAGGTGGATGGTTTATTTGTGAAGGGCAAGGATAAGGTGGTGGATATTGATGTGTTTGAAGAAGTTGCTACATCAGTTGCAAAACAGAATTCTGAGAAGGGGAATAACATTCATGGTGAGTTTGTTGATGAACCAATGAGTGTGGTAGGTGTACGTCAATTACTTAATACAATATTACAAAGTCAAAATGAGTTGGACTGCAAGATAGACAATATTGCTCGCCATTTGGAAAGAGGTTTATATTCTTTACAGAAAATTTTTCTGCCATTGCTAGTGAGCTAAAAACACTTAAATCAAATTGTGGTCATTCACACGAAAAGGTAATAATCTTTTTATAATATGCAATATGATACCAACTTTTTCAGTTTTTTCTTTTTACTATTTCATCCTAATTGTTGTTTCACAGGATGATGATGTGTCAGCTTCGCATGGGGCAAATGGTTCAAAAGGATAACCCGGTAGTAATATGTATATATATTAAGTTAACATTACAGATTAAAATTTCTTCATGTTTGACGGCTTGTGTTTTGTTGTTCTAATTTGTTTATTTTAGGCCAATAATGAGGCTGATGGCGTGGCTACTAGTGATGAGGGTAGCATCCATGAAGTGGTTTGTGCTTTGGCTTCTTTTTCATTAATTTTTTTTTGTGATTGGGTTTGTTTATTTAGTAGTTGGGTTATTCTGTCTTTTTGCAGGAGTCTAATTTAAATTTCACTACAAGAAAAAGGTTCGTCGCAAGTCGAACAATTTCGTCGCAATGTTGTCCTTGCAACTAAAATTTAGTCGCAAAAAGCCTCCTCGCTAGAGGTTTTTTGCGACGTCGCGACCACTTAAGTTTTAGTCGCAACCTTTGGATAAGTCAACCAACGATGTCGCGACGAATTCGTCGCAACTTTTTGCAACCATTCGCTGCAAAGTTTTACCACCAATTCGTAGCAACTTTTTGTGACGGATTCGTTGCAACAAGAGTTTTTTTATTTTTTGTATTTATTATTATTCAATATTGTTAAATTATTTAATAAAAATGAAAAAAACTAAATAAAATATTTAACATCCGCATTAATTAAAATTCTGTATAATATTTAAATGTTAAAATATATTAAAATTATTTAATATTTATGAATTTTAAAATATAATTATATAAATTTATCTAATTAGTCTTTTCATTGAACTTCAATATGTGAGGTAGAGGTGACCCAAAGCGTGGCTTGACTTGTAGCGCTTTTGTGTCATGAACTCCTTTCTCCATATGGCATGAAGGATGTTATTGTACCATTTAATAACCCGCTTCCTAAACATCTCTTAACTAGACTTGAACCTATTAAAAAATAATTAATAAATCAATAAAATAGTAAGAGGCAAAGTATTTCAAGTTCCAATAATCAGTCAGAGAAAAAATTATACAAATAAAAAAACAGTGTCAATATGATGGGAATCAACATACTTTTGTCAATGTTGCAGTGTCTAAAATAGTGTCTGCTTCATCGAGTACCTACAAAAATTAACAATTTTATCAGGCAAATTGTTCTAGGCTGTAGAAGGTGACAACTGTAACAAAGTTCTCCATTGATCAGAAAAATTAATGCATGAAACACCAATACTTCATATCACACGTCACAATGCACAATACTTATTTTTACTTTTGCACAAATTACTTCCTCAAAGAAGAATTGAACATTTCAGTAACAAAATTGATGTCGCTATTGGTAGAGTGGTAAAAATCAAACTGGAACCGACGAACCAAATCGAACTGAAACCGGATCGGTCAAAACTGGAACCGAATCGGAACCGAAACCGGCCTACCAAAATCGGCGATTTCCGGTTTAGGTTCTTGTTTTTCATTTTAAAAACCGTCGAACAGCTGGTTTAACCAGCGGTTTGAACCAGACAGTTGGAACCGCCGGTTCTAACCGTTGGAATCGCCAGTTCTAACCATTGGAACCGCCGGTTCCAACGGTTTTTTTTTTTTTTTATTTTTTCCACTCTATAAATACCCCACCCCATTTTTACCAATTTTACACCATTTTTCTCTCTCAATCTCAATCTCTTCTACACTCTCTCAAAAATTCATTTTTCTATAAATTATTATTATTAATTATTTATATATTTTATTATTACAATTACGTTTTCTATATTTCTCAAAGTTATTTTTTACAATTATATTTTTCAAATTCCGGTATTGTAACCACGGTATTCTTCCGCCACAAGTGAGGGCATCTAATAAAATTTAATGAGTTTTTTTTCTAATTTTGTTTAAAATTATGTGATGTAATTACCAATAGAATAGTTAATTTGTTTAAAAATTATTAAAAAAATCTTTGGAATAAAATTTATTATTGGTATTATAGTTAATTATTGAATATAACAAAATTTACAAACCAATTTACGGGGTAAAATAACGGATTAAAAATAAAATTTTGAAAAAAAAAAAGAAAACAGAAAACCATACCGGAACCGAACCGAAACCGAACTGGCGGTTAAACTGGTCAAAATCGGTCAAAACCGGTAAAAACTGAAATCGGAACCGAACCGAACTGGAACCGGACCAAACCGTGAAAACCACGGTTCGGTTTCGGTTCTTATATTTGACAAACCGTAACCGCCGGTTCCGGAACCGGCAACAACTCTACCCGTGCATATGTATGTATGCATTGGAGTATTATTTGATCTATTGTAGCATCAAGTTTTATAATTTTTTAAATAAATTAATAATTCGTTACAAATGGTAGTATATTTATATGCTATTTAGGAGGTTTTATATATACTACTGCAGTATGCGTGTGTATACATATTACTAGTGTGTTCAAAATTGTCGGATGAGTCATGCAATATTCCTTTTGTAATAGTGTAATAATAGTACGAATAATTATGGAGATATTCATGTTGATCAAAATCAAATAATAATACAATGAAAATCCTTGAGATAATACATGCAATGGAATATTCTTGTAATATTTGACAAATATACAAATATTGCAAAGTTATAAAATTGAGAAATGATATCTCAAATAAAAAAGTTAAAAAAAGAAAAATTAATATGTATTGAATAATAAATAAATATACCATATATATTGGTAAATTGTACTGCCATATTTTATGCTTAAGTATATAAAATTCATTGGTGTGTAATAACTGTATAATAAAGCAATATATTACAAATATTATCATAAAGTTTAATAGTAAATAATAATGCAATAT